>BPUM01001308.1:0-36362 GCA_020521455.1 Prunus kanzakura | reverse complement strand
TCTCACAGCTTCAAGACCCCTTTTCTCATCTCTGGCAGTTAAGACTACAGTGAATCCATTTGAAGCCATTGCCTCACAGTTTCCAATCCTATGCTTTGTTTGCCCAGTAACAACTGCATACCTGGAAAACAAAAACACCAAATTCATAACACAAAAATGATAAGCAGAAACAATGAGAGGGAATGGAGATGTGACAAGGAACCAAAGCATAAGGGACTCTAAATTGCTACCTCTTTGTTGCTTCTGCCATTGATGATATGATATGGGACGGGTCTGTGAGAAATGAGACTAAAACAGAGGGAGGCTTCTTTTGTTTTATAGTGAAATGTTCCTGAAAAGCGGTTTGTTCCTATACTGGAGAAGAATGTTTGCAATGTTTTGTAGAAGTAAATGAATGGAAAGATGGAACAACATTTGCTTGGATTTTTTGTTTGGAGTATTAAGGAAAAGGATGAAGGTAGTGACGCAAGTGCACACGTTTGACAGACCAGAGAGACCTTTCAACATGTTCACAAGGGCTTCCCCAATGGGGGCCAAGGGGCTCAACCACTTTGGAGTATATAGGCAAAAAAGGCAAAACATGAAAAGTCTTAAGTAGTTTTGCGTCGAACATGCCAATTGTCTTTTTCTTTATTAAACAATTGAATACAATAATATTGACGGATTGACGGATTGTGGGATAATCAATTCTCCACACCTACGTTTCCATAACAAAATACACCAAAATGTTATTGATAGTATTGATCAAAGGACGGATATCAGTCACATATAATTTCTGGTTGAATAATAATGTAAATGATAATATGGGTTCAAGAGCCAGTTGATAAGTAAAAATGTAAACAAGCAATGTATTAGATCCTTCAATCAATTCCAGACGTGGAAGATCATTTCACAGAGAGGCAATCATACAGGACTTTTGATTTTATCCCATCCTCAAGTCATTGAATGTAGAAAGAACTTAAAAAGGATTTGTTGCAGGGTCCAAATATACTTTGTTACATTAAAAGTTCAAGATTTTGCCAAATAAATTACATGTATTTAATTTGCATAAATGGATCATCTATCTTCAATTAAAAATCTGACACTTCATACTGAACAAAGAAGGAGCCAGAAGGGCCATCATTGGGCACCAATGCTAACTTCACAACCTTTGCAGAGCCTTCTTCGACAGGGTAGGACACCGATATTGTAGTTTATATCTGTTTTGACAAAGCCAGGGCAGACCGAATTGATACGAAAAGTGGGGGTACTTCTTTGCTAGAATCCTTGTATATGCGTTCAGTGCAGCTTTTGAGACTATATAGGCTGACAAAGAAGAAGGAAAGCCCTTACTCTCAAGTGAACCCTCCTTGAAGTCTTTTAAAAGCTCAATCAGTACCTCATCTAGTCTCTCTTCTGTTAGGTTTTCTGCATCAGTAAAAACTCCTTTAGCCCAAACCGCTCGGTATGTTGTTTAACTTCCCCATGAAAGACGAAACATTAACAATTCTAGGTGAGTCGGATAACTGGAGGAGTGGGATAAGTGCTTCAGCTGTTCTTTTAGCACCATAATAGTTTATTTGCAAGCATTCTTCTGTCAACTCATAAGTTTTCTCTCGTTAGTTTACTCCAATCAACTTCTCCTCTTCCCTGCATCAGCAAGAACAAACTTATTATGGTGGCTATTGCCAACCACTTACACACCCACCCGAATCATACCGGACTGGTGATGTTACACAGATCATTTCCCCTACTAATTGCCATAGCATTAAGCCAAACCACAGATCAATTTAAATTTTCACACATTAAGCACATACACTAAAGTTTTAGGTAGCTATTGAAAAGAATTATCTGAAAGACTTACAAAGGCACCAGACTCTACTACAGCTCTAAAGGCATCAGGATCTGCTGTGCTTCCACCAATCCCGGCATTGTTCACCTGTGCAGAGTCCAACTCTGTCACTATTTGTTTTACTTTTGCAAACAAAAGAAAAGAAAAAACATCTAGAAGATGGAATTAAAAGAAAGTTGCTAGATGCTTTGATTAACTTGGATAAACTATCTGCTATAACCAACCAATGCCCTTTAAAGAAGGCCAATAAGTATGCTACTTCGTCAAACCCCTTAATTCCAGCCACTGATCTCTCATATAGTTAGAGTTAGATTTAGACTTCAAAGTAAAATCTTCCACAACTGGAAGTGGACACAATAAGCATGATATAGATCACTCAATTTTACATTAACCCTGCAGCTATGATCATACATACCAAGATATCGAGTTTCCCAAACTGGGTTTTGATGAAGTCTGCCAAAGGAGCAAGACTGGCAGGGTTAGCCACATCAAGTTGATGAAAAACCACTTGACCTGAGAGGCCAGACTCTTTGAGTTTCTCAACAGCTTCAAGACCCCTCTTCTCATCTCTGGCTGTTAAGACTACAGTGAATCCTTTTGAGGCCAACTGCCTGACAGTTTCCAATCCTATGCCTTTGTTTGCCCCAGTAACAACTGCATACCTGGAAAAACAAAAGAAAAAACACCAATTTCATAACAAAAATAGGAAAGCAACAAGGTAACAAAAACAAGAGTGAGAAATTGTTATAGAAGTAATCAAAGGGTGTGACTCTAAGGTGCCACCTCTTTCTTGCTTCTGCCATTGCTGATTCGTTTATGGGATCGTCTCTCTGTGAGAAATGAGACTAACAGAAGGAGCCTTCTTTTGGGTTGTAATATAATGTTATTGGAAAACCTTTGCATTTCAAGTTTTATATTCAAATAAATAATAATAAGAGCAAGAAAATTGTTAAGACTCGTTTGTTCCTATACTGGAGGGAGGATGCTTGCTTCGAATGTTTCCTAGAAGTAATCTGATGGGAAAACAACATTTGTTTGGATTTTTCTTTTAAGAATGAAGGAAAAGAATTTAACTGCCAGAGCAGAGAGAGCTTAACTCAACCATCAACCACATGCCAAGTCTGAAGCAGTTTCGCCGGCAAGATTGGTGAATTTAACTGCTCCAAAATTACATAATTTTTAACGAGACCTTTGTTGTCTTTTAGTTTTTTAAACAATTGACTGCAGAAGTTTGCTATTGTGCTACTACAATTTAAGTTGCATAATATTGAATAATAAATTCTTCTCTACACTCATTTCTTAATTAAATGACGGATTATCAACAAGGTGTCAATATTATTGTCTCTGACATATGTCCAACAAAATATACCGAAATGTTATCAATATGCTATCGATAATATCGATCAAAGGATGGACATCAATCACATAGAATTCCTGACTGAATAACAACGTAAATGATAATGAGTTCAAGAGCCAGATGAATAGTAGAAATGTAAACAAACAATGCACTAGATCCTTCAATCAATTCCAGATGTGGGAGATCATTTCACAGAGATGCAATCATAGAGGGCTATTAGATAGAGAATGTTGCACAACTGAATATGGCTACAACAATAAGCATCATACATGCCATCCTCTTATTGAATGTAGAAAGAACTTAAAAGGATCTGCTGCTGGTTCCAAATATACTTAAATTACATCAAAGTTCAAGATGCTGCCCAACAATTGACATGTATTAAATTTGCACAAATGGATCATCTTCAATCAAAGATCTGACACTTCATACTGAACAAAGAAGGAGCCAGAAGGGCCATCATTGGGCAGCAATGCTGTCCTCACAACCCTGGCACCACCTTCTTCGACAGCAAGACGCCGGCATTGGAGGTTAGATCAGTTTTGACAAAGCCAGGGCATACCGAATTGATACGAATATCGGGGTACTTCTTTGCTAGAATCCTTGTATATGCGTTCAGAGCAGCTTTTGAGACTATATAGGCAGACAAAGAAGAAGGCCAGCCCTTACTTTCAAGTGAACCCTCCTTGAAGGCTTTTAGAAGCTCAGTCAGTACCTCACCTACTCCCTCTTCTGTTAGGTTATCAGCATCAGTAAAAACTCCTTTAACCCAATCACTTGGTATGTTCTTTAACTTCCCCAAGGAAGAGGAAACATTAACAATTCTCGGTGAGTCAGATAACTGGAGGAGTGGGATAAGTGCTTCAGCTGTTCTTTTAGCACCATAGTAGTTTATTTGCAAGCATTCTTCTGCCAACTCATAAGTTTCTGTCGTTAATTTACTCCAATCAACTTCTCCTCTTTCCTGCATCAGTAAGAACAGACTTATTATGGTGGCTATAGCCAACTGCTTACACCCACCCTAAACAAGAAAAATGGTGATCAAAGTTTGACATGCACATCACAATGAAAATATTTCAAGACAGAGGAAGACATCAAGAGAACTTACATTCATTTTAAGCACATACATAGAAGCTTTTAGTTTTTGATAGCAATTGATAAAAATTATGCAAAAGACTTACCATGGCACCAGAGTCTACAGCTTTAAGAGCATCACCGTCTACTTGGTGTCCATTAATCCCTGCATTGTTCACCTGTGCAGAGTCCAACTGTTTCACTATTTGCTTTTTTTTAGCAAAGAAAAGAACTGAAATTTTTTCTAGAAAATGAAATTAATTGGAAGTAGGTAGATCCTCCGATTACTTGGATAAATCTGTTTTGTTGTTACAACCAAACCAACCATAAAGGCCAATAATCATGCCTTTCCCAAACCCCTTAACTCCAGCCACTGATATTTCTGGGGTACTTGTAAATTGTACAGAGAGGGATCATATAGCATATATATGGAAATAATTCCACACACACACATACAAAAAAAAAAATTTAAAAACAATGTGACAGACATATGTCAGATTTGACAGTAAAATCTTCCACGACTGGAAGTGGTCACAATAAGCAAGCAATATATGGATCAGCTACTCAATTTTACAGTCTCTAATACAACCTCCACCTGTGTGGATATTGTGTAAGCCTAAGACTTATAATTATTTCTAAAGACAGAAACTTTTTCAAGAAACCTGCAGCTATGATCATACACATACCAAGATATCGAGTTTTCCAAACTGGGTTTTGATGAACTCTGCCAAGGAAGCAACAGTAGCAGAGTTAGCCACATCAAGTTGATGAAAAACCACTTGACCTGAGAGGCCAGATTCTTTGAGTTTCTCAACAGCTTCAAGACCCCTTTTCTCATCTCTGGCAGTTAAGACTACAGTGAATCCATTTGAGGCCAATTGCCTCACAGTTTCCAATCCTATGCCTTTGTTTGCTCCAGTAACAACTGCATACCTGAGAAAAACACAAACACCAAATTTATAACACAAAAAATAGTGAGAAATTGTTATGAAAGCAGTACTTCAAAGCATAAAGGACTTTAAAGTGCTACCTCTTTGTTGCTTCTGCCATTGATATATTCGAAACGGGACGGTCTGTGAGAATTGAGATTAATTAAAGTGAAGGAAGGAGCCTTCTTTTCTTTTATAGTGTAATGTTCTTGGAAAGCCTTTGAATTTTGAGGTCTATATTCAAATAAATACTGGATTAAGGATGCTTCTTGCGTTTTCTAGAAGGAAAAGAATGGGGTTGGTGACGAAAGTGCTAACTCAACTCAACCATTAACTAATTGTACTTCATATATACATGCCAAGTCATAAGCAGTTTCGCATGCAAGACCGGTGAATTCGACAACTAAAAACCAATTACATCTTTTTTCTTATATAACATCTCCATGACAAAATTATAAAATCCGTTTTTCAACTTGCACAGAAAATTTCTGATTGACTAGTAATGTAAATAATAATATCATGTTGAAACATGGGTCTCATAATGACTGATCTTACGCACTTCATTTCTGTCTTTTCCTAATCTTATTTTTAAGGGAGATTCACCATTATACCCAATATAGGAGCCTAAATTATAATATAAAAAAACCCATATATGAAATGGACTTTAGTAACACACCCAAATCTCATCTACAATATAGCAAAGAGGCTTTTAACTTTTTATAAATTACAAAACTGTCATTAATTTCTTAAAACAAGCTTAACCCCAAAACCTCATAAAAATACCCAAAACGCTCAATAGGGCATCAAAGTAATTTAATAATCAAAATTAAATTCAATAAGGCCAGCTGTCATTTTTTGGGTTTTTTTTTGGTTTGTTTACAAAAATTAAATGGTGTAGGGTTTATCTATATTATTAGTGCTAAGAACGGATATATAACTAAATATCTTTTTTTTTTAAATCCCAACTAGACTTTTAAAAATATATATTAATTTACTTGCCACAACCTTGTGATAGGAAAAAAAAAATGGTAAATAGGACCGCTGCACCGACAGCACACTCAAAAAAGGGGGAGACCGCCTAAATGTGACTCTTTCGGCCTTTATTTGGGAGTGTTGTCTCTCTTCTCAAAAGGCGAGAAACTTGCATACGTCACAAGATTCTACCCTAGGACAGCTAAGTCTTTTCCCAAAACCCAAAGGGGAAGGTCAAGTCAGCTCAGAGCTTCCTGTGAGGCCAGAAGAAAGACCTGAACTTTTCTATTCTTTATTGGGGTGCAGTTTCTTTTGTTATTTAAACATTGTGCTTTGGTGAAATTTTACCGAGATAAAAAGCATCATATACATTCCATCCTCGTATTGAATGTAGAAAGAACCTAAAAAGGATCTGCTGGTTCCCAAAATACTTAAAATTACATTATATTCAGATAAATAATAAGAAGAAGATGAAAATTGTTGGTTCTTTTGTTCCTATATACATACTGGAGGGAGGATGGTTCTGATGTTTTCTAGCAGTAATTGGATATTGTGGTTAAAGAGGGACCAAGATTTGTTTGGATTTTTCTTTTGAAGATTTTTAAGGAAAATAATGGGGCATGGTGACGCAATTGCTCACGTTGTCGAAGAATTTTTGTGGTGGCAGTGGCAAGCAGTTTCGCATGCAAGACTTTCAACTTGCGCAGAAAATTTCTATTTGACTAATAATATCCTAGTAGAAACATGGATATTAATTTACTTGTGACAACTTTCACCTTTTGCTAGGAAAAAATCTTAGATAAAACCGCTGCACCGGTAGCACAATTAGATAAGGATGAGATTCCTCTTAATGTGGGTCTTAACTCTTTGCGATTGCGCTATTACAACTTAAGTTGGATAATATAGAATAATCAAATCTTCTCTACATTTAATTTTTAATTAAATGACAGACTGTCAATAAGGTGTCAAAATTATGTCTAACAAAATATATAGAAATGTTATTGATATACTATCGATAATACCGGACATCAATCACATAGAATTTCTGACTGAATAATAGTGCACAAGATGTGGCCCAATAAGTGACTCGTATTAAATTCGCATAAATGGATCATCTTCAATCAAAGATCTGACACTTCATTGTGAACAAAGAAGGAGCCAGTAGGGCCATCATTGGGCAGCAATGCTAACTTCACAACCCTGGCACCACCTTCTTCGACAGGCAAGACGCCGGCGTTGAAGTTTATATCTGTTTTGACAAAGCCAGGGCAGACCGAATTGATACGAAAATTGGGGTACTTCTTTGCTAGAATCCTTGTATATGCGTTCAATGCTGCTTTTGAGACTGTATAGGCAGGCATAGAAGAAGGCCAGCCCTTACTTTCAAGTGAACCCTCCTTGAAGTCTTTTAGAAGCTCTGTCAGTACCTCATCTACTCTCTCTTCTGTTAGGTTTTCTGCATCAGTAAAAACTCCTTTAGCCCAACCACTGGGTATGTTGTTTAACTTCCCCACGATAGACGAAACATTAACGATTCTCGGTGAATCGGATAACTGGAGGAGTGGGATAAGTGCTTCAGCTGTTCTTTTAGCACCATAATAGTTTATTTGCAAGCATTCTTCTGTCAACTCATAAGTTTCAGTCACTAGTTTACTCAAATCAACTTCTCCTCTTTCCTGTATCAGCAAAAACAAACTTACTATTATGGTGCCTATTGCCCACCATTTACACAACACTCCAAACAAGAAAAATGTTGATTAAAGTTTGCCAAACTACAGATGAGTTTAAATTCTCACTTTGGCACATACATTGAAGCTTTTAGTTTTTGATAGCTAGCTATTGATAAAAATTATGCAAAAAGACTTACCACGGCACCAGAGGCTATTACAGCTTTAAAAGCATCACCATCTAATATGCTTCCAAAAATCCCTGCATTGTTCACCTGTGAAGAGTCCAACTGTTTCACTTTCTGTTTTCTTTTAGCAAAGAAAAGAACAGATTTTTTTTTTATAGAAAATGAAATGAAAAGAGAGTTGATAGATCCTCTGACTACTCTGACAATCTCTTTGTTTTTACAACCATACCAACCATAAAGGCCAACGACTTTAAAGAAGCACAATAATTATGCTACTTTGCCAAACCCCTTAATTCCAGCCACTGATCTTTCTAGGGTACTTGTAAATTGTACAGAAAGGGATCATATCATATATGAAAAGATTCAAAGAAACAAAAACAGAGTGGCAGACTGGTAGTTATGTGAAACTTGTTTTGTTCTTCAAAAAGCTCAAGACTTCTAATTATTTCAAAGATTAACTTGTTGATGATATTGTTAAGCTAGTTATTACTTGGTTTGCTATTTTTATTTTCCAATTCCATATTTCATCTCCTTCAACTAAATGGCATTCGGATTAAGAGTTGGATTCAAAAGACAAAAACTTTTTCAAGAAACCTGTAGCTATGATCATATACATACCAAGATATCGAGTTTCCCAAACTGGGTTTTGATGAAGTCTGCCAAAGAAGCAACAGTAGCAGGGTTAGCCACATCAAGTTGATGAAAAAACCACTTGACCTGAGAGGCCAGACTCTTTGAGTTTCTCAACAGCTTCAAGACCCCTCGTCTCATCTCGGGCAGTTAAGACTACGGTGAACCCATTTGAGGCCAACTGCCTGACAGTTTCCAATCCTATGCCTTTGTTTGCTCCAGTAACAACTGCATACCTAAGAAAAGACAAACACCAAATTCATAGAAACAAAAACAATTAAAGGGATTGGGAATCGGACAAGGAAAAAAAACATAAAGAAGTCTAGAGTGCTACCTCTTTGTTGCTTCTGCCATTGATAGATTCGAAACGGCACGATCTGTGAGAATTGAGATGTGTATTAAACAGAAGGAGCCTTCTTTTCTTTTATAGTGTAATGTTCTTGGAAAGCCGTTGAATTTTGAGGTTCATATTCAAATCAATAATAAGAAGAAAATGATTGATTATTTTGTTCCTATATACTTCTAGAAGTAACTGGAAATTGTGGTGAAAGAGGGACCAAGATTTGTTTGGATTTTTTTTTATAAGATTTTCAAGTAAAAGATGGGGGCGTGGTGACGCAAGTGCCCACGTTGTTGGAGAATTTTGGCGGGGGCAGTTGCAGGGCAGAGTAAGCAGTTTCGCATGCAATGTGAATTTGACTTTGACCAATAATGTAAATAATAATATCCTATAGAAATATGGAACAACTTGTTTCACAAGAAACAAATCTTACGTACACACCACCTTTTCTGTCTTTTTCTCCCTTACTTTTTCATCCCCACTAGACTTAAAAATTAAAATACATACATTGAACTTTAAGTACACACCACATTGACAGGAAAAAATTTTAAATAGAACCGCCGCACCGGTACCGTTAGGGGTGGTTGCGGTTTGGTAACCGCGACTTTTTTGCCCAAACCGCAAACCGACCGACTATTTGCGGTATGGTGATTTTTGAAACCGCAAACCGACCGCGTTTTGCGGTTTACCGCATTGCGGTAAACCGCAAAAAGCGGTCGGTTACCGTGAATTAGCGGTTTAAAACCGCAAGTTCTTTTTGTGTCATAAAAATCCAACTTCTCAAGCATCACAACCTAAAGAAAATTAAAGTTCAATTCTAAGCATTCCAATTAAAGTTAAACTTCTCAAGCATTCCAATTCCAAATTCTTTAAAGTTACAAACCAAAAGGAAAATGCAATGCAAAATGAATTAAACTTACAACCCAAAAGAAAATCCAATTCAAAGTTAATCAAAGTTACAAACTAAAAGGAAAATGCAATGTACCAATATTACAAACTAAAGTTACAAACTCAAGTGAGAGAGAGAGAGAGAGAGAGCTTGAGTTGAGTGAGCGTGGTGGAGGTTGAGTTGAGAGAGAAGAGACAGAACTTAGATTGATAGAGAGAGAGAGAGAGGAGGAGATGAGTTTGATTCGGGTCTGTGAGAGAGAAGCCGATTTTGAGAGTTGAGAGAGAGAGAGAGAGAGAGAGAGAGAGAGAGAGAGAGAGAGAGAGAGACGAATGAGAATCAGAGAGTTGAGATGAGAGAGTGAGATCGCATAAGGAGATAAGAGAGGCTTAGGTCTGATCGCATCTAACGGCTACGATTAATGGGTGTGAATAGAAAATATTGTATGAAATATATTGTATGAAATATATTTTACATACAATATAAGTATATTACATTCAATATAATATATTATAGACAATATTATTTAAAATATATTCGCGGTTTGCGGTAACCGCAAGTTTTGAAAATCAAATACCGCAACCGCAACCGCAAATGCGGTTCGGTTTTAAATACCGCAAATGCGGTTCGGTTTACTGCGATTGCGGTTTCATTGCGGTAAATTATCGGTTGGTTTTTGCGGTTTTTTCGGTTTTTCGGTATAAAATGCCACCCCTAGGTACCGTAGCACACTTGGATAAGGCTGAGAGACTCCTCTGAATGCGGGTCTTAACTCTCTGTGAGTGTGATTTAGCATGCGTCTGCCTTACCCAAGACTCTCTCGCCTTTATTGGAACAAGGAGTATGCTACTTCGTCAAACCCCTTAATTACAGCCACCGATCTTTCTAGGGTACTTGTAAATTGTACACAATTGGAAATGAACACAACAAGCATGATATAGATCAACCACTCAATTAACATTAACCTTCTCCTGTGTTACTGGGTTAGCCACATCAAGCTGATGAAAAATCACTTGATCTGAGGGGCCAGACTCTTAGAGTTTCTCAACAGCTTCAAGACCCCTCTTCTCATCTCTGGCAATTAAGACTACATTGAATCCTTTTGTGGCCAACTGCCTGACAGTTTCCAATCCTATGCCTTTGTTTACACAATTGACTGCAGAAGTTTGCGAATGTGCTATTACAATTTAAGTTGGATAATATTGAATAATCAATTCTTCTCTACACTTATTTCTTAATTAAATGATGGACTGTATATAAGGTGTCAAAATTATTGTCTCTATGATGGAACCCTTTATCCTCATGGACGGATCACTACCAGCTAGTCACTACACGTTACCATTATGCTTTCCTCAAAGGCTACTTTAGCCATTCTATCCTTATGGATTAGTTGTTTACCTTTTCTTACTTGGTAGCCTACAGGCTGGCTCTAACAAACTCTTGTATAAAATGCTACTACATGAATGAGAAAGGCATAATAAAACTTTGCCAATTACTTATTTTGTATGTTTCCTTTCCTCTGTTTTTAATACTCTGTACTGGTACCTATCATTGGTATCAAAGCAACCACGACAATGGGAAGTCCTGTGGCCAGCTCCTCCCCTTCCATCCCTGCCATCGAATTAGAGGTGGATTTACACTGAGGGAAGATTCTTGAGGTTCAGCAGACCCTTTCCTTTCTCACCGCTCAAAACGCCGCTTTCTAGGCTTTCTTTGGCAATGCTCTCGAGACTTTTACCCAGCAACAATCCTCCTTCCAACAAACACTTTTAGATGTTGTTCATCGTCTTCCGCCCTCCTCCCAACCCCTCCCACCTATCACCACCGGTCCCCCCTTCTCCTTCGGCTCCATTCGCCTACCACTCCCTCCATCCTTCTCATCTTCCCCACCTTACCAACACACACCCCAAGTTTCTTCTCACGCTTCATCCTCTTCCCAACCCTTCTGTCCTCGCATCTTCCCCCCTCATACCACCCTTCCCTCCACAATTTTTACCACACCACCCCCGTACACTAGCGCATACACTACCCAACCCCTTTATTCCCACATCCCCATTACTCAGCTTGTTCCCCCACCTATGTTCACCCACAACCCCCTTATACATTTCACACCACCTATACCAGACCACCGCCCTTCTTTCAACAAAAACTCCAAAATCGAACTTTACTGTTTTACTGGAAAGGATCCCTACACTTGGCTAACCATTGCGGAGCGCTACTTGGACCTCCATGAGATTCACTTCATTTACAGGTTAAAGTCGCGGCCATACACTTGATTGACGACGCCGCATTCTGGATGCGCTAGTTCGAGACCCGATTTCTGAAATACTTCTTAGACTTCGTTCTCAGAGGCCTTACTTGCTCACTTCGGTTGTGGTGACTCCTTGGACTTTAACTCTGCTCTTTCCCACATACAACAGATTGGCACTCTCGACGATTACAACGCCGAATTTACTAAGCTTTTATGTCGCACCCTTGACTGGTCTGGCGAACAACTTAAAGTCGTTTATGTGGGAGGCTTAACCACTGATCTTCGGGATAACGTTCTGATTCACCATCCGGCGAATCTCAATGCAACCCAAAGGTTGGCCAACACTTTTGATAACTGTTGAAAGTCGAAACGCACCCAGCCCCAACCATTTCCTACGCGTTTCTCTCCTGGCTCAAGCTCTCGCCTTCCAGGGTTGCCACCGTCCTCAGCGCCGCCATCTGTTGCCTCCGGCCAACCATCCATTTGCAGGCTCACTCAGGTAGAGGTTCAGGACCGACGTGAAAAAAATCTCTGCTTCAACTATGATGAACCTTTCAAGGTCGGTCATCGCTGCAAATGACCTCAACTTCTAATGATTGACGCAGATTGGGACGTTTCTAACGAATCATTCAAGGAGGCCGTTACCCATGAAGTCGTACATGTCACACCCACGATTATCCCCTGCCACAAGGAGTCTGAACCTTCTCTCACCATCCAAGGGCTCACGGGATCACAGGCTCTTCAGGGATCCATTGGCAAATTGGGCCTCACGATTTTCATCCATACAGGCTCCACCCACAATTTGTTAAACCCACATATTGCCAAGAGATTGGGCCTCGCTATTGACTATTCTCAACCACCCAAGCAGATCCAAGTTGCCAATAATGATATCATTGAATCCAAGGGCTTTGTTTTCTCAGGTCCAGGTATCTCTACAGGATTTTACCCTTGTTACTGATTGCAATTTACATCCCGCCTTCAGATGCGATCTTATTCTGGGTGTTGATTGGCTCGATACATTGGGTTTTATTTAGTGGAATTTTAAGAAAAATATCATGGTTTTCAAAGTGGGTGGCGAGATCCATATGTCTAACAAAATATACTGAAATGTTATTGATATACTATCAATAATACCAGACATCAATCACATAGAATTTCTGACTGAATAACATTGTAAATGATAATATGAGTCCAAGAGCCAAATGAATAGTAGAAATGTAAACAATGCACTAGATCCTTCAATCAATATACATAACAAAATACTTAAAATTACATTACAGTAGCCCAATAAGTGACTCGTATTAAATTTGCATAAATGGATCATCTTCAATCAAAGATCTGACACTTCACTGTGAACAAAGAAGGAGCCAGTAGGGCCGTTATTGGGCAACAATGCTAACTTCACAATCCTGGCACCACCTTCTTCGACAGGCAAGACGCCGACATTGAAGTTTATATATGTTTTGACAAAGCCAGGGCAGACTGAATTGATACGAAAATTGAGGTACTTCTTTGCTAGAATCCTTGTATATGCGTTCAGTGCTGCTTTTGAGACTATATAGGCAGGCATAGAAGAAGGTCAGCCCTTACTTTCAAGTGAACCCTCCTTGAAATCTTTTAGAAACTCAGTCAGTACCTCATCTACTTTCTCTTCTGTTAGGTTTTCGGCATCAGTAAAAACTCCTTTACCTCAATCGCTTGGTATGTTGTTTAACTTCCCCGCACCAGACGAAACTTTAACAATTCTCGGTGAGTCAGATAACTGGAGGAGTGGGATAAGTGCTTCAGCTGTTCTTTTAGCACCATAATAGTTTATTTGCAAGCATTCTTCTGCGAACTCATAAGTTTCAGTCACTAGTTTACTCAAATCAACTCCTCGTCTTTCCTGTATCAGCAAAAACAAACTTATTATTATGGTGCCTATTACCAACCATTTACACAACACTCCAACACTGCAAAAGACTTACAACGGCACCAGAGGCTATTACAGCTTTAAAAGCATCACCATCTAATATGCTTCAAAAAATCCCTGCATTGTTCACCTGTGCAGAGTCCTGTTGGAAAAATGGCTCACATTAAGGTTGCAAGTGAAGGAGGAGGCGACCGGTCGCAAGGGAAAAGTGACCGGTTGTTTTGAAGCAGATTCGAAGTCTGAAGGAGAAGCTGGAAATCGCGACCAGCGACCGGTCGCAAGGTGCAAGCGACCGGTCGCTTTTAGGCAGAGTGTAAAGCGACCGGTCGCCAGTGACGGGCGACCGGTCGCCAGCTTGTTGTTCTGATTTTTCCACGCTTTTTTCAAGGTGTCTTCACATGTGTTGGTTTCTTACCTAATCCATCAGGCCTTTAAGGTGTTTTATGGGTTCTAGGAAGCCTAGCAAGGTGATGGAAAAGCTGGAACACCATTGAATGATGTTGGTTGACTTGCTTCAAGGAGTACCTACCCTATAGCTCTAAATAGGGTGGCTGAACATGCAGCCACAAATGCCTAGCCTTTGTTCTGCCCAAGTTGTGGTCCAAGTCTGGAAATCAAGGGGAGAACGTGGGAGAAAAGGATGGAGCCTTCTCCTAGGTCCAAAGGCTTGTGTATTAAAGGGAAGATGAAGCAACACAGCAAGTGTGGTGTTAATCTCAAGGGGTGGTCCAGTAGCTGGGAGCTAGTGTGTCCACAAGAGGTTAAACTCACCAAGGGAGGAAGAGAGAGAGGGCAATCAGTTCAAGATAGGAGCTGAGTTGGGTCTTGAGAGTCTAGACACCAAGGAGGGAAACATCAAGTGTGAGAAAGTGTTCACAAGTGCATCAAAGTGTTGAGCAAAGGGTGAGAGAGAAAAGAGAGCTTGAGAGAGAATAGAGTTCTAAGGGGGTTTCTTTGTAAACCAAAGTTGTAACTTATTCTTTCATTAATGAATTTCTCAAGGGGATCACCAAGAGGATGTAGGCAATTGCTGAATCTCTAAAATACTTGTGTCACTTTGTGCTTGTTTGGTTTCTCAAGTGTGTGTGTGTGATTCATCCATAATTGTGTGTGTCACCAAGTCCATCAACAACAAGATCATTAGGGGGGTGAGTGAAAGTCTTTGTCCTTTTTTTACAACAAGTCCAATTGTTTCACTTTCTGTTTTCTTTTAGCAAAGAAAAGAACATATTTTTTTTTTTATAGAAAATGAAATGAAAAGAAAGTTGATAGATCCTCTGACAACTCTGACAATCTCTTTGTTTTTACAACCATACCAACCATAAAGGCCAACGA
The DNA here is from genome assembly GCA_020521455.1 of Prunus kanzakura. Taxonomy (NCBI): domain Eukaryota; kingdom Viridiplantae; phylum Streptophyta; class Magnoliopsida; order Rosales; family Rosaceae; genus Prunus; species Prunus kanzakura. The sequence continues at coordinate 20,990 of BPUM01001308.1, read as the reverse complement.
CTTTAAAGAAGCACAATAATTATGCTACTTTGCCAAACCCCTTAATTCCAGCCACTGATCTTTCAAGGGTACTTGTAAATTGTACAGAAAGGGATCATATCATATATGAAAAGATTCCAAAAAACAAAAACAGAGTGGCAGACATAGAGTTAGATTTGAAAGTAAAATCTTCCACAACTGGTAGTTATGTGAAACTTGTGTTGTTCCTCAAAAAGCCTAGGACTTCTAATTACTTCAAAAAGCCTGGGGTAGAAACATGGATCTCATAATGACACACTTCCTTTTATGTCTTTTTATAACCTTTTTTTTTTTTATAGATTTTACAACCTTATTTTTTAATCCAAACTAAAATTTTAAAAATATGCATTAATTTACTTGTGACCATGGTCTAAAAAATTGATATTATCGGATTTTTTTGAGTTGCGATATTTTCTGCACCAACCAATTAGATTTCGTCATAATGTCGAAAATATCACCAAAATATCGGCAGCGATATTATCGTGATAATCCGACATGATATTGTGATAATATCTCGAAATTATCAATAATATCGAGATTCTCACGATATTTTGACCCAAAAATACTTGAAAAATGCTGAAAATTATCCTTGTTGCGCATGGAGGGATTCAAACCCTTGCCTCTGTGAGAAAGAGCCCAGCGCCTTATCCAGCTCAGCTGTGTACGTGTTTGTGATTATATTTTCGGCGTGTAATATTTATAATGTCTTTAAAATGTCTGTAAGCTAATATTTATTATATAGGATAAATTTCTATATTAAAAAAGACACCAAGGGGATTCAAACCCCTCCCATTTTACTCTTTCAACACCTTAACCACCATATCACTTATGTTTTTGTGAAAATATGCTAAAATATTTATATATATATACATGGTTTTGTTTTGAATTTTTTTTGCAAGAAACAAATTATTTTGAATTCTTTTGACCATGTATCTTACCATGCATTGTATAAAGTGTAAAATATTGTACTAATTCATTATATATAAATGATTATGGTGTGTTTAATCTTTTTTCATTAATTACTACATATTTTCTACACTCACAGTGTTTGCCAGCTCGCTATATAATCAACTTAAATTAGTTAAATCCATCATGCAATGCATTTCCTTCCAATTTTTTTATGATAAACTAATAGATAATTGACTAAATAAACATCCTGCAAAGTTTCAATAAAAAATTTCAAGTTTTTTTTACAATTTCCGTGGTTTTTATTCAATTTTTATCGATATCGATAATATCCCGATATTTCCATTGAAATTTCCGTGTTTTTTGGCCTACTGATATTTCCGATATCACTGATATTTTAGACCTTGCTTGTGACAACCTTGTGATAGGAGAAAGTCTTAGCCGGGACAGCCGCACGGGGTAGCACAGTCAAAAAAATGTGACAGCCCCTAAATGTGGGTCTAAACTCCTTGTGTCTGATTTCATATGCGACTGTCTTACTCAAAACTCTTTCAACCTTTATTTGGCAGCGTTGTCTCTCTTATCAAAACGCAAGAAACTCGCATACATCACAAGATTCTATAGGAAGGAACAAGGAGTAGTCACCCTAGGACAGCTAAGTCTTTCCCCTAAAACAAAAGGGGAAGGTCATCAAGTCAGCTGGGAGCTTCCTGTAAGGCCAGAAACACCTGAACTTTTCTTTTGTTATTTAAACAGTGTGCTTCGGTGAAATTTTACATGGATAAAAAGCATCATATATGCCAATGCTCTTATTGAATGTAGAACGAACGTCAAAAGGATCTGTTGGTGCCCAAAACACTTAAAATTACATTACAGTACAAGATGATGCCCAATAAGTGAATCGTATTAAATTTGCATAAATGGATCGTCTTCAATCAGAAATCCGACACTTCTTTGTGAACAAAGAAGGAGCCAGTAGGGCCATCATTGGGCAACAATGCTAACTTCACAACCCTGGCACCACCTTCTTCGACAGGCAAGACGCCGGCATTGAAGTTTATATCTGTTTTGATAAAGCCAGGGCAGACCGAATTGATACGAAAATTGGGGTACTTCTTTGCTAGAATCCTTGTATATGCGTTCAGTGCTGCTTTTGAGACTCTATAGGCAGGCATAGAAGAAGGCCAGCCTTTACTTTCAAGTGAACCCTCCTTGAAGTCTTTTAGAAGCTCTGTCAGTACCTCATCTACTCTCTCTTCTGTTAGGTTTTCTGCATCAGTAAAAACTCCTTTAGCCCAACCGCTCGGTATATTGTTTAACTTCCCCATTGAAGATGAAACATTAACGATTCTCGGTGAATCGGATAACTGAAGGAGTGGGATAAGTGCTTCAGCTGTTCTTTTAGCACCATAATAGTTTATTTGCAAGCATTCTTCTGTCAACTCATAAGTTTCAGTCACTAGTTTACTCAAATCAACTTCTCCTCTTTCCTGTATCAGCAAAAACAAACTTATTATTATGGTGCCTATTGCCCACCACTTACACACCCACCCCAAACAAGAAAAATGTTGATTAAAGTTTGCCAAACCACAGATCAGTTTAAATTCTCACTTTGGCACATACATTGAAGCTTTTAGTTTTTGATAGCTATTGATAAAAATTATGCAAAAGACTTACCATGGCACCGGAGGCTACAGCAGCTTTAAAAGCATCACCATCTACTATGCTTCCACTAATCCCTGCATTGTTCACCTGTGCAGAGTCCAACTGTTTCACTATCTGTTTTCTTTTAGCAAAGAAAAGAACAGAAAATCTTTATAGAAAATGAAAGGAAAAGAAAGTTGATAGATGCTCTGATTACTCTTACAATCTCTTTGTTGTTAAAACCAAACCAACCATAAAGGCCAATGCCCTTTAAAGAAGCCCAATAATTATGCCACTTCGCCAAACCCCTTAATTCCAACCATTGATCTTTCTAGGGTACTTGTAAATTGTACAGAAAGGGATCATATCATATATGAAAAGATTCAAAGAAACAAAAACAGAGTGGCAGACTGGTAGTTATGTGAAATTTGTTTTGTTCTTCAAAAAGCTTACGACTTCTAATTATTTCAAAGATTAAGTTGTTGATGATATTATTAAGCTAGTTATTACTTGGTTTGCTATTTTTATTTTCCAATTCCATATTTCATCTCCTTCAACTAAATCGCATTTGGATTAAGAGTTGGATTCAAAAGACAGAAACTTTTTCAAGAAACCTGTAGCTATGATCATATACATACCAAGATATCGAGTTTCCCAAACTGGGTTTTGATGAAGTCTGCCAAAGAAGCAACAGTAGCAGGGTTAGCCACATCAAGTTGATGAAAAACCACTTGACCTGAGAGGCCAGACTCTTTGAGTTTCTCAACAGCTTCAAGACCCCTCGTCTCATCTCGGGCAGTTAAGACTACGGTGAATCCATTTGAGGCCAACTGCCTGACAGTTTCCAATCCTATGCCTTTGTTTGCTCCAGTAACAACTGCATACCTAAGAAAAGACAAACACCAAATTCATAGAAACAAAAACAATTAAAGGGATTGGAAATCGGACAAGGAAAAAAAACATGAAGAAGTCTAAAGTTCTACCTCTTTGTTGCTTCTGCCATTGATAGATTCGAAACGGGACGATCTGTGAGAATTAACTGGAAAGCCGTTGCTTTTCTTTTATAGTGTAATGTTCTTGGAAAGCCGTTGAATTTTGAGGTTCATATTCAAATCAATAATAAGAAGAAAATGATTGATTCTTTTGTTCCTATATACTTCTAGAAGTAACTGGAAATTGTGGTGAAAGAGGGACCAAGATTTGTTTGGATTTTTTTAATAAGATTTTCAAGGAAAAGAATGGGGGCGTGGTGACGCAAGTGCCCACGTTGTTGGAGAATTTTGGTGGAGGCAGTTGCAGGGGAGAGTAAGCAGTTTCGCATGCAATGTGAATTTGACTTTGACCAATAATGTAAATAATGATATCCTATAGAAATATGGATCAACTTGTTTCATAAGAAACGAATCTTACATACACGCCACCTTTTCTGTCTTTTTCTCCCTTACTTTTTCATCCCCACTAGATTTAAAATACATACACCGTGAAAGAAAAGATGAAAAAGTGTGCATCTTCATTTAAAAAATGGAAAAAAGATGTTTTTGGGTGTGTCAAGACCCAATTAAAGGAGTGCAAAGAAGAGCTGGAATTATTGCAATGTATTAATCCTTTAAAACAAGATAGTCAGAGGAAGTAGTTTCTTGAAAGGAAGATTGATGATCTGCTGGAAAAACAAGAAATTATGTGGCAGCAGCAGTCAAGGGTGGAGTGGCTGAAAGAAGGGGATAAAAATACGAGTTATTTCCATGAAAAGGCAAAGGAGAGGACAAAGACTAATTTCATAGCAGGGGTGTATAATTCAGAGGGGAAATGGTGTACGGACAGAAGTTTGGTAACAAAAATCTTTAGTAGTTATTTTCAATCTCTCTTTGCAAAAACAGGAGGGCATAATATGGAGGTGATCACTGGCAAGGTTAGTCCAAAAGTGCCTGATCAGATGAAGCATTTTCTTATTAAGCCTTACAACAAAATTGAGGTTGAGTTTTCTTTGAAACAAATGCCTCCTTCAAAGGCTCCTGGAATTGATGGAATGTCTGTTGTTTTTTTCCAGAAATATTGGCACATTCTTGGGGACGAAGTTGCTGAGGTATGTCTAAAAATTCTGAATGGGCAGGAAAGTGTGAGAAGCCTGAACAAGACTTTGATAGCTCTCATCCCTAAAGTTGAAAAACCAGAATATGTGACTCAGTACAGGCCAATATCTCTTTGCAATGTGATTTAAAAAATTATTTCGAAGGCCATAGCTAACAGATTAAAGTGTGTGCTCCCAATGATTATATCTGAAAGCCAGAGTGCTTTTGTTCCAAAGAGGCAAATTTCAGATAACATCATTCTGTCTTTTGAAACAATCCATGCCATGAAATGTAGAAGGGGGAGAAAAGTCCCAAGGTTTGCTTTGAAGCTAGACATGGCAAAAGCGTATGATAGAGTTGAGTGGAATTTCATTTGTAAAATGATGGAGAAATTGGGTTTCCCTGATGAGTTTATCAAGCTGGTCTTTGAGTGTATATCTAATGTCTCATATTCTTTGATAAGGCATGGAGCTGTGGAAGGTAATATTATCCCACAAAGGGGGATTAGACAAGGAGATCCCTTATCTCCCTATCTTTTTCTCATTTGTGCAAAGGGTTTCTCTACACTTCTTAAACAGGCAGAGCTCTCTGGTGATATAAAAGGGATTGAAGTTGCAAGGGGGGCCCCTCCAATTTCTCATTTAGTTTTTGCAGATGACAGCTTGCTCTTTCTTGAAGCAACACCACAGGCCTGTAGAACCCTTAAGAGGGTGTTCGAGATTTATGAGATGGCAGCAGGGCAACAAATAAATTTGGCTAAGTCTGCGATTGCTTTCAGTCCTAACACTCCGGTGCAATTAAGGAATGAGGTGAGTAGCATTTTAGCGATCCCAATTATTGAGTTTCATGAGAAATATTTGGGATTGCCAACTGTGATTGGTAGGAAAAAGAAGGAGTGCTTTAACGGAATAAAAGAAAGATTGAGAAAGAAGCTTAATATATGGAAAGAAAAACTACTTTCAAAAGCAGGAAAGGCTCTCCTTATCAAAGCGGTGGCTCAGAGCATTCTAAATTATGCTATGGGAGTCTTTAAACTTCCTGTAACATTCTGCGCAGACCTAAACTCAATGATTTCTAAATTTTGGTGGAAGAACTCAGAGTGTAGCGGAGGTATTAGCTGGGCAAAGTGGGTGCATTTGTGTTTTGCAAAAGATGAAGGTGGAATGGGGTTTAGAGACCTGGAATCTTTTAACAAAGCGCTTGTGGCTAAGCAATGCTGGAGACTTCTTACCAATGAACATACAAGGATTCATAAGGTGTTAAAAGCGCGATACTTCCCAGAGTGTAATTTCTTGGCAGCGGGTAAAGGAAGAGCTTCTTCTTATATTTGGAGGTCTTTGATTTGGGGTTGTGAGTTTCTCTTGAGTGGGTTAAGGAAGAGCATTGGAGATGGACAAGAAACACTAGTCTATGGTGATGCTTGGATTCCTAGACCTAACTCTTTCTGCCCTATTTCCCCTCAAGTGTTGGATCAAGAAACTAAAGTAAGTGACTTTATTTTTCCTATTGGAAATTGGAATGTTGATTTACTAAATTTTTGTTTTCAGGAGGATAATGTTAAGGCTATTACTTCCATTCCTTTGAGTGTTAATTTTCACAAAGATAGATGGATTTGGCATTATACTACAACTGGAACTTATTCTGTGAAGAGTGGTTATAGGCTGGAGATGTCTAAGAAAAAGGAATGTAGTGGGGCTGTTGGATCTTCTTCGGAACCAAGAATACGATGTGCTTTCTGGAGAAAAGTTTGGTCCCAAGAGGTACCACAAAAACTCTTATATTTTAATTGGAGAGCTATTAAGAATTATCTTCCTTGTAGATCTAATCTGTTGAAAAGAAAGATAATTTCTGATGACTCTTGCCCCATTTGTAATGTGAATTCTGAGACTGTTATTCATGCTTTGTGGAGCTGTCCTAAAGCCCAAAAAGTTTGGAAAAAATTGTTGTTCAGGGAGGTCTTTACAGGGCTACATTTTTCCAACTATGGGGATTTGTTTGAAATTGCCACTTTGTATCTTTCGAAGTATGAAATGCGCTTGTTTTTATATATCTGCTGGAATCTGTGGCAAAACAGAAATAAAGCTGTTATTGAAGGTCACTCTAGTGCATAGAATGTGATTTTCAACAAAGCTCTTTTTTTGGCTAATGAATATGAAAGTCTTGTGAAAGGGGAACCTAAGTTAATTGTAGAAAAACCAACCAAATGGTCTCCTCCTCCTGATGGTAGTTATAAATTGAATGTTGATGCTGCTTTTATTCCCGAAACCGGTGTGAGTGGAATTGGTGTTGTTGTTAGAAATGACAAAGGGGAAGTGATGGCGGCTATGGCCCTTCCTCTTGCCAATGCCACCTCATCTAAACATGCAGAGATCATGGAGCTTCATTTCGGGATGAATTTTGCTCCGAATGCTGGCTTTTCTTCTTTTTTAATGGAGTCTGATTCACAAGTGGTGGCAAATGATGTAAAGAAGGATGAGGAAGAGTCGTGGGCATCAGACGGGCATCTTATAGATGATATTAAGAGGAGTCTACAACATTTTGAAGAAGTTACTATCTCTTTTAGTCCAAGAGGGTGTAACCAAGTAGCTCATTTTCTAGCAAGGCATGCTCTTAATTGTGATACTATGGTAACCTGGATTGAAGAGGTTCCCTTCTGGTTGGAATCAGTTGTAAATGATGACAATGATGTATCCTCTTAATTCTATCAATGAGTTCTTCTTTCCCCAAAAAAAAAAAAAAAAGTACATACATTGATAGCAAAAAATCTTAGATAGAACCGCCGCACCGGTAGCACACTTAGATAAAGGTGAGAGACTCCTCTGAATGTGGGTCTTAACTCTCTGTGAGTGTGATTTCGCATGCGGCTGCCTTACCCAAGACTCTCTCGCCTTTATTGGAACAAGGAGTAAGCTACTTCGTCAAACCCCATAATCACAGCCACCGATCTTTCTAGGGTACTTGTAAATTGTACACAATTGGAAATGGACACAACAAGCATGATATAGATCAACCACTCAATTTAACATTAAACTTCTCTTGTGTTACTGGGTTAGCCACATCAAGCTGATGAAAAATCACTTGATCTGAGGGGCCAGACTCTTAGAGTTTCTCAATAGCTTCAAGACCCCTCTTCTCATCTCTGGCAGTTAAGACTACATTGAATCCTTTTGAGGCCAACTGCCTAACAGTTTCCAATCCTATGCCTTTGTTTACACAATTGACTGCAGAAGTTTGCGAATGTGCTATTACAATTTAAGTTGGATAATATTGAATAATAAATTCTTCTCTACTCTTATTTCTTAATTAAATGACGGACTGTCAATAAGGTGTCAAAATTATTGTCTCTGTGATGGAACCCCTGATCCTCATGGATGGATCACTACCAGCCTAGTCACTACACGTTACCATTATGCTTTCCTTAAAGGCTATTTTAGCCATTCTATCCTTATGGATTAATTGTTTACCTTTTCTTACTTGGTAGCCTATAGGCCGGCTCTAACAAACTCTTGTATAAAATGCTACTGCATGAATGAGAAAGGCATAATAGAACTTTGCCAATTACTTATTTTGTATGTTTCCTTTCCTCTGTTTTTAATACTCTGTACTAGTACCTATCATTGGTATCAGAGCAGCCACGACAATGGGAAGTCCTGTGGCCAGCTCCTCCCCTTCCATCTCTGCCATCGAATTAGAGGTGGATTTACACTGAGAGCAGATTCTTGAGGTTTAGCAGACCCTCTCCTTTCTCACCGCTCAAAACGCCGCTCTCTAGGCTTTCTTTGGCAAGGCTCTCGAGACTCTTACCCAACAACAATCCTCCTTCCAACAAACACTTTTAGATGTTGTTCATCTTCTTCCACCCTCCTCCCAACCCCTCCCACCTATCACCACCTCACCCCCCATCTCCTTCGGCTCCATTCGCCTACCACTCCCTCCATCCTTCACATCTTCCCCACCTTACCAACACACACCCCAAGTTTCTTCTCACACTTCATCCTCTTCCTAATCCTTCCGTCCTCGCATCTTCCCCCCCCCCCAATATCACCCTTCCCTCTGCCATTTTTACCACACCACCCCCGTACACTAGCGCATGCACTACCCAACCCCCTTATTCCCACATCCCCGTTACTCAGCTCATTCCCCCACCCATGCTCACCCACAACCCCCCATACACTTCACATCGCCTATACCAAACCACCGCTATTCTTTCACCAAAAACCCCAAAAATTGAACTCTACCGTTTTACTAGAAAGGATCCCTACGCTTGGCTAACCACTGCGGAGCACTACTTGGACCTCCATGAGATTCCCACTCATTTACAGGTTAAAGTCGGGGTCGTACACTTGATTGATGACGCCGCACCCTGGATGCACTGGTTCGAGACCCGATTTCCGAATCCTTCTTAGACTTCGTTCTCAGAGGCCTTACTTGCTCACTTCGATTGTGGTGATTCCTTGGACTTTAACTCCGCTCTTTCCCACATACAACAGATTGGCACTGTCAACGATTACAACACCGAATTTAAGAAGCTTTCATGCCGCGCCCTTGACTGGTCTGACGAACAACTTAAAGTCGTTTATGTGGGCGGCTTAACCATTGATCTCCGGGATAACGTTCTAATTCACCATCCGGCAAATCTCAATGCTGCCAAAAGGTTGGCCCACGCTTTTGATAACTGTCGGAAGTCGACACGCAACCAGCCCCGACCATTTCCTACCCGTTTCTCTCATGCCTCAAGCTCTCCCCTTCCAAGGTTGCCATCGGCCTCAGCGCTGCCATCTGTTGCCTCCGGCCAACCACCCATTTGCAGGCTCACTCAGGCAGAGGTTTAGGACTGACGTGAAAAAAAATCTCTGCTTCAACTATGATGAACCTTTCTGGGCCAGTCATCGCTGCAAACGACCTCAACTTCTAATGATTGGGACGTTTCTAACGAATCATTCAAGGACGCCGTTACCCATGAAGTCGTACATGGCACACCCACGATTATCCCCTGCCACGAGGAGTCTGAACCTTCTCTCACCATCCACAGGCTCACGGGCTCACGGGCTCAAAGGCTCTTTAGGGATCCATTGGCAAATTGGGCCTCACGATTTTCATCGATACAATCCACCCACAATTTGTTAAACCCACATATTGCCAAGAGATTGGGCCTCACTATTGACTCTTCTCAACCCAAGCGGATCCAAGTTGCCAATAATGATATCATTGAATCCAAGGGCTTCGTTTCTCAGGTCCAGGTATCTCTACAAGATTTTACCCTTGTTACTGATTGCTATTTACATGCCGTCTCCGGATGCGATCTTATTCTAGGTGCCGATTGGCTCGATACATTGGGTTTTATTTAGAATTTTAAGAAAAATATCATGGTTTTCAAAGTGGGTGGCGATATCCATATGTCTAACAAAACATACCGAAATGTTATTGATATACTATCGATAATACCGGACATCAATCACATAAAATTTATGACTGAATAATAGTGTAAATGATAATATGAGTCCAAGAGCCAGATGAATAGTAGAAATGTAAACAATGCACTAGATTCTTCAATCAATATACATAACAAAATACTTAAAATTACATTACAATACAAGATGTTGCCCAATAAGTGACTCATATTAAATTTGCATAAATGGATCATCTTCAATCAAAGATCTGACACTTCATTGTGAACAAAGAAGGAGCCAGTAGGGCCGTCATTGGGCAGCAATGCTAACTTCACAATCCTGGCACCACCTTCTTCGACAGGCAAGATGCCGACATTGCAGTTTATATCTGTTTTGACAAAGCCAGGGCAGACCGAATTGATACGAAAATTGAAGTACTTCTTTGCTAGAATCCTTGTATATGCGTTCAGTGCTGCTTTTGAGACTATATAGGCAGGCATAGAAGAAGGCCAGCCCTTACTTTCAAGTGAACCCTCCTTGAAATCTTTTAGAAACTCAGTCAGTACCTCATCTACTCTCTCTTCTGTTAGGTTTTCAGCATCAGTAAAAACTCCTTTAGCCCAATGGCTTGGTATGTTGTTTAACTTCCCCGCGCCAGACGAAACATTAACAATTCTCGGTGAGTCAGATAACTGGAGGAGTGGGATAAGTACTTCAGCTGTTCTTTTAGCACCATAATAGTTTATTTGCAAGCATTCTTCTGCAAACTCATAAGTTTCAGTCACTAGTTTACTCAAATCAACTCCTCGTCTTTCCTGTATCAGCAAAAACAAACTTATTATTATGAAGCATATTGCCCACCACTTACACAACACTCCAAACAAGAAAAATGTTGATTAAAGTTTGCCAAACCACAGATGAGTTTAAATTCTCACTTCGGCACATACATTGAAGCTTTTAGTTCTTGATAGCTAGCTATTGATAACAATTATGCAAAAGACTTACCACGTCACCAGAGGCTATTACAGCTTTAAAAGCATCACCATCTAATATGCTTCCAAAAATCCCTGCATTGTTCACCTGTGCAGAGTCCAACTGTTTCACTTTCTGTTTTCTTTTAGCAAAGAAAAGAACAGATTTTTTTATATAGAAAATGAAATGAAAAGAAAGTTGATAGATCCTCTCTCTGAGTACCCTGACAATCTCTTTGTTTTTACAACCATACCAACCATAAAGGCCAACGCCTTTAAAGAAGCACAATAATTATGCTACTTTGCCAAACCCCTTAATTCCAGCCACTGATCTTTCAGGGGTACTTGTAAATTGTACAGAAAGGGATCATATCATATATGAAAATATTCCAAGAAACAAAAACAGAGTGGCAGACATAGAGTTAGATTTGGAAGTAAAATCTTCCACAACTGGTAGTTATGTGATACTTGTTTTGTTCTTCAAAAAGCCTAAAACTTTTAATTATTTCAAAGATTAACTTGTTCATGATATTATTAAGCTAGTTATTACTTGGTTTGCTATTTTTATTCTCCAATTTCATTTTCTATATGATTCCATAGTTCATCTCCTTCAATTAAATCGCGTTCGGATTAAGAGTCAAATTCGAAAGACAAACTATTTCAAGAACCTGCAGCTATGATCATATACATACCAAGATATCGAGTTTCCCAAACTGGGTTTTGATGAAGTCTGCCAAAGAAGCAACAGTAGCAGGGTTAGCCACGTCAAGTTGATGAAAAACCACTTGACCTGAGAAGCCAGACTCTTTGAGTTTCTCAACAGCTTCAAGGCCCCTCTTCTCATCTCGGGCAGTTAAGACTACGGTGAACCCATTTGAGGCCAACTGCCTGACAGTTTCCAATCCTATTCCTTTGTTTGCTCCAGTAACAACTGCATACCTAAGAAAACACAAACACCAAATTCATAGAAACAAAAACAATTAAAGGGATTGGAAATCGGACAAGGAAACAAAGCATAAAGAAGTCTAAAGTGCTACCTCTTTGTTGCTTCCGCCATTGATAGATTCGAAACGGGACGGCCTGTGAGAATTGAGATGTGTATTAAACAGAAGGAGAGCCTTCTTTTCTTTTATAGTGAAATGTTCTTGGAAAGCCTTTGAATTTTGAGGTTGATATTCAAATAAATAATATGAAGAAGAAAATTGTTGATTCTTTTGTTCCTATATACATACTAGAAGGAGGATGCTTATAGTGTTTTCTTAGAAGTAATTGGAAATTGTGGTGAAAGAGGGACCAATATTTATTTGGATTTTGTTTTTAAGATTTTCAAGGAAAAGAATGGCGGCGTGGTGACGCAAGTGCCCACGTTGTTGGAGAATTTTGGTTGAGGCTGTTGCAGAGCAGAGTAAGCAGTTTCACTGGTGAATTTGACTACTCTTTTGTTTTCAAGATTTTCAAGGAAAAGAATGGGGGCGTGGTGACGCAAGTGCCCACGTCGTTGGAGAATTTTGATGGAGGCAGTAGCAGAGCAGAGTAAGCAGTTTCGCATGCAAAGACTGGTGAATTTGACTACTCTAATGACCAATAACGTGGCCAACCTGTTAGAGGAAGATTAAAATGGGAAGCCGCAATTGTTGAAGTTGGTGGCCAATAATATTGCATGGAATGATGATGTCTTTGGTGGGAGGACAATGCATGGTGCAATGATGAAGGATTTTTTTCTTCTTTGGCTGGCCATCACGTGGCTTCGTTGGCATGTGGTTGCTCTCATTTGGAGAGTTTCTGCATGGGTTTATAAAAGGGAGAAATAGTGCATGCAAGAGAAGAGTAGACATTTGTGCCTCAACATTTGGAGGTGCCATGAGCACCTTTGCTCAGAGAGGCTAAAGTAGAAGTGAGAGATACTTCCACAAAGAGAGAAACACTAGAGAGCATCACCATGAAGGTGGAGATAAATTCATCTTTTGCTACACAAGATGTTGAGGGAAGATCAAGCCATTTCAAAGGTTGAGTCTTCTTTATTTGTTCCTTGTGTTTGTGGGAGGTTTATGCCTTTGTATTGTTCTTAGTGTGTTCTTTCGTATTGAGCAAGAACTTCTTGGTGTTCTTGGCTCTTGTGTGTGGTTAGCTTGAGAGTGATTTGAGTGTAATTGGGATTTTAGTTGTGAGAGTTAAATTCTGTAATTTCAAGATAGGTGAGAGGGTCAAGTCAACTGGGAGCTTACTGTGAGGCCAGAAACATCTGAACTTTTTTTTTTTTGGGTGCAGTTTGCTTTGTTATTAAGTAAACGTAAAAGAAAGTTAACACAAAGACACTGCACTAATATTAGTCACGTAATTATGCATTGTTCAAACAAATGGGCTTCTGCTTTCTTTTCAGTTTAGTAAGAGGGCCTTATTTCTGTTCCCTTCTTTGCCTTCTACTTCTCTGAGCTTGTAAACTATGAATCCAGGAAAGACAGACCAAGAATAAGTTGCTTAGCTGCAGACCTATTGATATATGAGCTGCAAAAAAAATATAGCCTCCCACGACAGCCTACTGTGTATGATAATACAAAACCAGGCCTCATTTTTCATGAACTAGAGGGCTATAAACTGGGAACCACATGTTGCGAGTCACATAATCCAGAGTCTCCTCCTGCCACAGGAAGATAAAAACCAAAATAGATTTCAGGAAAATTACAATTTTTCTTCTAAGACTCTGCAATATAAGCAAAAGCTAGCTAAGCAATTTTCAAGGTTCTTGGTTATGGCTGTTGGACTAGATGTTTATTAGAATAGCATTTTCTGTGTGTATACGTCTTCAGCTAAATAATGTCCTCTTTCTGACCCAAAAAAATAATGTCCTCTTTGGCATGTTCAGACCTTATGCATAAGTAGTGTAACATTTAGAGGTTGCTTTTTAAATCCAAAATCGCTTAGAAGTTTTGTGAGTGTTTTAAAACAGAGCTTTTGTATTTTGTGGAAGGGAGATTGAATATCAGTTCTTACTTTTGACATGTTCATGAGCTCTTTGGGCCCCACATCACAATGTCCTTCCGCCAGTTCTTCTGCGACAGCTGCCCGCAGGACAGCAGCTCCAACCTCCACGGTTATATGTCGGATACTGCACCATATACAATAGGAACAGTCAGGGTAATACAATTAACCAGTTGCCCCACCCTCCTCTCAGTTACAGCAGTTGAGATGCCATTTTTTATAAAAATCAGACTAGCTCTTAATACTGCGAGGAGCTGAGAATGTTACCTGTGAATAGATGGATACAAGATGCCCTTTTGGATATCTTCATCTGTCATATATGAAGCAAGGCTGGACAGAATCATTGTGTCAGAAATTAATTTCAAAATTCAAGCCATGTTCACCTTTAACATTTCTTATTGCAGTGACACTTATCAGAACTGTCTGCTAATCACTATAATAATCTCTAGGCTGATACCCAAGTCTGGAAACACAACCCTACTCTTTTTCAGGTGTCAATTCTGTTTCTTTTTTTTTTCTTTTTTTTTTTAATAAGAGTGTAAATTATTTAATTATGTCTCATCAGCGTAGTTATTTTACCATGTTTAGCCAAGTCTTATGTTCTTACCATTCAGAAGCTGCTTGTAACATGCCATCTGATATAATACGAGCACCCGCGAGAAGTGCGCCTAAACCAATCCTGAATTTAGAGGCAACCAAAATACGGTATTAATATTTTTGAGGTTTAAACATAGTTAATTGAAATAAAGAAGATACAGGAAACTAACCCTGGAAAGAGGTACATGTTATTTGCTTGATTTACATAGCCTACTTTTCCATTGCCTGCAAACATAGTCAAAGGTTAAATTACTCAGAAAATAAACAAAACAGTCAGATTTGTAGCACCATACCGTAGCCAGAAATGGCTCCGATATTAAGTCAAGGAAACCATTGCTCTAATTGCATGGTGCCAAAACAATCCATAACAGAAAGACATTGCTAAAAAGGAAAATACCAAGATCAACATTATCAAAGGGGCTTCCACTTCCAAAGACAATGTTTTCACCAGCATGCTTAAAAGCATCCTCAGCAGTGCATTCAGCTGTTCCATTTATTGTTTTTCAAAAAAACATACGGCAAACAGAGTCAGCCACAAAATCTAAGGCCAATAAGGAAATTGTGAGGTTTGATGAGGCCAGAGAAACAAACCATTCATGGTTGGATTTGACATAGCAAAAATCGCAGGTTTAACTGAATCAGATTCTCGCATTGCTTGAAGTACCTAAAATGAAATGCCAACCCTGCCTATAAGAAACTAACTTAAAGAGAAGGAACCATAAATATTTTCCACAATTGAGACAATGAATTTTTCAAATGCTACACAACATGAAGTAAACCCATCAACGCATCTATATGATGGTCAGAGTTAAAAAATAACTGAGTTATCATACCAGAAATGATGTAATGTGAATCAGAAACACCGAAATTCAAAGTCTGAATTGGTGTGAAGAAACTTATAAATCTAGGGCAGTACATATAACAGGCTTATCTCTCTTAGATACTCTTATATTTAAATAAATGGTTTAATCATTATGCACAAAGGTCAGTTGCTGGCACAAGAAAACATATAGTTCAGTAATAAAATATCATTCAATGCAAGGTCTCACACGGTGTCAAAACAGCACAAATCCAAACAGAATCAAATCATCTTCGGGAAAGTAATCTACTTTAGTGATAAGAAGGTTGTAAAATATAAACAAATACTATTGAGAAAGTATCAACCTCTTGACTGAAGACACCACCAACTCCAGACAAACCAAGAAGCACATGGGGCTTGACCTTCTTAACCTGCACAAAATTGGGCTCTAAACAATTAAAGTTTTATTAATTATGATGTATAATCTTGAAGGTAATTTGTATTAAGCAAGCTGACTTGACTCTCATGTATCCAAATCTTTCAACTTTCTGCAGTAGTGGGTACTTAAATGAAGTGCTTTGAGATTTACCACTTCAACTAGACTAGCTCCCTCCCTAAGCCCATCAATTGCTCCTGGATCTTTTGCAAAGGGTGCAGCCATAGGATCAAGATTCTTCCTCTCTTTTGTGACTAGACCCTGTATCCAAACAATGTTTCTCAGTGAATCCTCTGATACATTTACATAAATACACAACTCAGAGGCCAAAATATTTTCAAGAACACATTTGATTATATGTCCCTTTCGTTCACACCAGAAGGTTAGCAATATCAACAAAAATGTGAGTGTAATTATCGTAAACAGTTGACAAAACCATAAGCTCGTTAGTGAATAAATTTGCTGAATGTGGTGAATATTGTTACAACCATCAATCATCACACAAACATCACACAAAGTACTGCAAGAACTTGAAGAGAAAACATAGAGCTATACATCTTTATCAATCAGAAAGAAATGATATTTTGCAGCAGCTTCACCGTTCCCTGCCATTCTTGCAACAGCCTGTACAGCCATGTTAAGAACACCAAGTCCCGCACTGAAAGGCAAAAAAAAATGAATTAAAGGGATGAACAGAGTGCCTAGTAACAGGCACATGCAACCAATGTAATAGCCTATATAGGGATCTTTCTGAGTCAACGACCAATGTGAAGTACCTCCCAGCTCCCACAACAACTATCTTTTGTTTCACAAAGTCAGCCAATGGTCGACCTTGGGCTCTCACAGCTCCTAATAATCCTGCAAGTGCAACACCAGCAGTTCCCTACGATACATGAAGCGCAACTATCAGAGGGACTGATTTTCGAATAGCAGCAATCTGTATTACACTACATATGCCTTTCAAATCCATAAAAGATAGAAAGACATCACACCCTGTAATCACCTGTATATCATCATTGAACGTGCAAAACCTTTTACGATAACGTTGCAGCGTTTCAAAAGCCCACTTCATTTGAAAATCCTCAAACTGATAAAAGTAAAAACAATCAAGTTACTAGACAAAAAAAAAACCAAACTAATATAAAAAGTTAATACTTCTCAAAAATAGACCTGCACAATGGCCTTGGGCCAACGTGTATGAACAGCTTCCATGAATTCATCAACAATTGATATGTACTCTTCTCCTTCCAACCTACGTTGTCGAAGTCCTAAATCTATCCAACTAAAATCATGAGAAAAGGCATCCTCATGATGTAAACTAGAAAATTTTAAAGCATTAAGTCCAGTCATTCAATGTAAAGATGGAAAGAAAGAAAAAAACCAAGAATATAACAGGATATTATTAACAAGAATTCATTAGAAATTAAAAATAATAATAATAACTCTAACATGCACTAGTCAAACTACACGTTTGTCCTGAATCATATTTTGGGAGTCAATTTATCACTCAAAACAGGGCAAGTCATCCTTGAGAAAATAGACAGAGTGAACAATCAGTATCACTATGTTGCCTTACAAGAACTTAAACACATTGTAAATCACTGAAGCTACAGTTGCGTTCAGTTGAATGCATTAATCAGGAAATACAATATCAACAAGGATTTAACAAAACAAAAGAAAAGAAAAAAGATTAGAAAGAACCATGCAATTAAAGGAAAGATATTTAGTTCAAATTTTACTTACATAAACGGTCTTCAAGTAGCTTTTGATTGTTAGTACCAACATCAAGCATAACCGGTAGTATCTGTCACAGGGGTACAGAGGTTAGTGATCAAAAAGCTAGCCAAACTGCTTATTTACCAAGAAAAGTGTAATATGAATAATAGCAGAAACATAAGATCTAGACTCCAAGTGTTTATAGTCCAAACCAAAAAGACTTAGTTATATTGAATCAGCAGAGAGCTTTCCATTGAGAGATCCCTCAAATAACTTATTTGAGGGACACCCTTATAGGGCCCACTCCATATTGTATTTCACTACTCCAAACCGTCTATTTTTTAGATAATCATTCAAAGATCATCTTTACAAAAAATCACTTGAATCCAATATCATATGACCACTCAATTGAGTTATTGAAATTTTAGTACTTTCTTGAAGCACTATATTCATTGATTTTGTAGGACACAATTGGATGTCGAAACAGTTTCCGATTTGTCTAATTTTTTGCAAGGATGATCTAAGAATGTAGACTTAAAAAATAGATGGTTTGGATCGTTGAAAAAAAATTCGTAGAGGACCCTAAAGGGTGTCCCTCAAATAAAATTATTTTAGGGATCCCTCAATAGAAGGGAACTATATATATACACATTATATAAGGGATCCCTAAATTTAAAGGGACTATATATATATATATGCGTGTGTGTGTGTGTGTATAACATATATATATATATATATAGAGAGAGAGAGAGAGAGAGAGAGAGAGAGAGCAGGAGCATACTCTCTGTGGATTAATGCCAGCTGCAGCAACATACATATCAAGTTTTCCTATTGGTATTCCAATTCCCTGAACTCCAAGATCACCTAGGCCAAGGATACGACTGCCATCTGTCAGGACTATCATGTCTACCTGCAATAGAGTAGAAAATGAAGACCAAATACAAACCAACATAACTTAGAGACAGAGGGAATAATATAAAAAAATTAGTATTTTGAAGTCTTGAAAAATCAAGGACATCCCAATAGAGAAACATCAAGATCATTATCATTGGAGCTTATGACTGGACCTCGAAAATTATTGACCGCGTACAACTTGTTGTAAGGTAGAAAAACAAAAGAGTGTAGCATCTACCTGGTGAGCTGGCCAATTGTAGATCATAGACATCATCTCCCCTTTATCCTTTGCACTGAAATACATTCCACGTGGACGTCTGAATAACCCTGAATAATTTTGACATACCAATCCTACTGTAGGAGTGTATATTACGGGAGCGAAATCTTGGATGTTATCAATAAGGACCTGGAAAAGAAAGTAATGGAAAACCACATCAAATGATGATAGATTATATAAAGTTCTTCAATATCTACATGCTGGAAATATAAACCAAAACTTACTCGGTAGTATAAGGTCTCGTTCCTGTCATGCAGCCTGTTTAAGATCCTCCATTTAGCCAAGGCAACAACACCTTCTGGTTGGCCCTTAGTATTTTTCTCTAGCGACCGATACGACTCCACTAACAAGTTAAATCAGATGGTAATGTCATTACGTAAACAAGGCCTCAATGCCAATGCTACAGAACTTATAAACAAATCTCCTCAAGGGCTGATACATCATTTTCATTTTCGTAAACTAACTTATTGATTGAAGTCTCCTAGCTTAGTGTATGTCAAGTGCTATAACGACGAACCCCGACAAGATTTCTTTGAAGAATAATAACCGAAATTCTAGCCAAACAATATAAAAATGTGTACTACTTGGAGAGATTGTGTAAGACACTCACTGAAACGAGCATATTGCTGCTCGAACGATATGACACGAGGTGGGAGGAGACCCCGAAGCCCAAGTCGATCTCTTTCAGTCAAAGGAAATCCAGTGTCCTGCTCTTGAGGAAAACAAACAATCAGAACAGATAATTAAAACCCAATAAGGCAAAAAAAAAATCATCAAACTTTGAGGCATCATCCACTTCACAAATTGGCCTAACTTTGTATTTTTATAATTCACCAAAGCTCAATCAGTTTTACAACTAAAATTTCTCCAAAATTTAAAATAAAACTTCACATTTACTTTCAGAATCAAGAAACTCTGTCTGATGAACATACACTAAACTCAACTCAAATCAAAGAACAAAAGAGAAGGCTGTTGTTTTCGAACCTTGTTGAACCAGGGATCATGGAGAATATCAGCGCCACGCTTGTGGACAATACAGGGACCAGGAATCGCCGTGGAGAAGCGCCTGGTGGATCGGGTCAAACTGGACGCGGCGAATCGCGCTGCGTTCCACATTCTGCGAGCCCTAGAGGAATTTCCAAAACGAAAACTCAGAGTCAGCGCACGAGCTCCTAATCCATCCTCGCAAAAAGCTCACCTCAGAGATCACAGAAAAAATCACCAAAAAAGGAGTAACAACAATGAAACCAATGCTTTCAACTGAGAGTGACTTGGGATGTATTTATAGTAAAGGCCTTTTATTTTCGAACCCCTTTTTATTTTGACTATTATATTTCTGCTTTTTATATAATATATATATTTTTGAGGGGTTTTCTTTGGTCCAAAGGTCGTCACTCGTGTGTGTGTCTGTGAAAATAGAAGCAGTTTTGTTGATGACTTGAAGAAGGTGTTGAATTGGAAGAGAGAGAGAGAGTAGAGCTGACCGGGATTTTTGGGCAGGTAGAGAATACGCGGAAGTACGACTGTGGGTGGTCAGAGAAGAAGAGGGAAAGCTGCCCGAAGGAACATCGGGCAGTGAGAGAGCGGCGTATATATGCGAATGTGGTTCTTTAAATAGGAAAGAGAGAGAGAAGGTTTATTTACGAACTGTGGATTGGCAAGCGGACGAGTTTGACTGGAGAGACGCCCTAAGAACTGGGTTGGGTTGGGTTGGGTTGAGTTGGGTTGGGTTAAAAGAATCGGCTGCTTCTTGTGGGACCACTGAGAAATGCTGACTCATCTACATATGTGGTTTTTACCATGTGACTATTTTTGTTACTCTTGGGGTTTTTCCAAACAAATATCCTTTCGAGTAACATATAGATTCTACAGGGGTTTTAAAGTTTGTAATTAAGCTTTCAAATCATAAAACAGTTAAGGATTGATAAGTTGTAGTTAAAGAAATTGAAGCTAACCACAATGTGCAGTGCGGTTAGCAAACTGTCATTTTCAGTTAGAAAGCTATCTAGTGCCTCAATAACAAGAGTTCGAAATCTGTTGGAAGCATTTTATAGCCAAGGACAAGCCGAATCTCGAGCTGTGATTAATCACACCCTTCGAGTGTTGGGACATCTCGTTGTATTTATCAAAAAATTAAAAATTAAAACTCGAAAGTGATTATCTGAACATAAAAAATACGAAAGACGTTTACAAGGGTGAAACTAGGCATTCATATCAGGGTGGACTAATTTTGTTTTTTTTTCTTATTGCTTGGAATGGAAGTAAAGTTAGGCTTATAAGGGTAGGATAATTGT
>BPUM01001307.1:0-35898 GCA_020521455.1 Prunus kanzakura | reverse complement strand
AGAGCCAAATTTTATTCTAAGGGAATTGATAGAGAGGTTTGAGTGGGGGCCAAAAAATATTTATCTTCCTCAAGGTTGATGGATATTGAAAGATTTATATTCTCATGGACTCTTCAAGAGGATGAAGTCAATGTTGAAGTCTCCTTATCTTATCGTTCGACAATTACTTAATCATCAACAACATTTTATAAGAATGGTACACCAACAACACTTCATAAGAATGGTATCTTTGTTTAATCAAGCTAAGAAACACTCCCAAGCTTTTGAAGATTTTTCTGGTGGCGTTGACTATCAATCAGGTTCCACTCGATCTCCACTAGCCGAATCTTAGCCTCAGTAGCAGATGGTTGTTTTAACTTCCATCACAAAATAAAGTAAAGCCTTGTGAGCTTCGACATTTGCACTATAAAGGAACATGCTAGTCACACAATCATGCAATCCCACATGACAAATGCTATACTACCAAAAGGCGATTAGACGCGTCTATAAACTAGAAGTTAGTAGGAATTCTCCTTGGCGTATTCCTAGTGGGATTGGCAATCTCCCAATCGTCAGAGGCAAAACACCACCGGTTTCTCCACGAACTTTGTGACATTGGCACATGCATCATTAAAAAAACCCTTCCTTGCCTTTTCACAAATGGTATCCACCAAACCATCTATGATTCTTGACATTGAAGGCCACACACATGCTGAGTAAGTTTGTCCATAAGTTAGGGTTGAATTGGCTTAGGGCAAATCCAATATATCCTAATGTGGATGCCTTGGAATGATAACTCCACCTTTGCTTGGGAATATGGGTATTCCTAAATAGGAAGTCATAATATGCATTCGTCCTGGACTCACTCGATGTCTCAACATCAAATGTCACTTTACATCTAATATTTTTAAAATCGCTCTTTAACAACTACGAAAAAAAAAAAAGGGAAACTAAACGATATGAAAAGTTCAAGCTAGGGTTTCCTAAGAATAGGATGTCTAAGTTGCCTATCCTATGGGATGATACTTGGATTCATGTAAGGCTCATACACAATTCAAAGACTAATTGCATGTGATCTAAAATTAAAGGAAAAGCAGCGCATACCTTGTTTTTCATGGGGATGTTACTAGCTAGAAATCACCTTCTCAAACTCAAACACACCCTATATTTTACTAGGGCTCACTATACACATATCAGTTCACTAAAAGGCACAATCATGACACAAACAGTTGCATAGCTATCCAAAGCCACGTGGCCTACGACCTATTAAATGTTCGCACAGTGCACATAAATCTAAGTCACACCACGGCTACTAGTCCACTGTTATTCAGACATCACAATCATACTCTTCACAATGGTACTCCATCCTATCAAGCGATCACCCCCACGTTCGGAAAATAAGGCTACACTTGAAGGCATGGTCCCCTTATGTCTTACCAATCGATATGTCCACAAAGTCACCTCAACTCAAACTCTTTGCCCTTCGGAACACTACCCATGCCTTTGACTCCTCGGCATGCCACACCCATATTCATCATTGGTCAGTAACCTTCCTTCCAAGTGACTTCTTAGTTTGAGACTAAGGGAACTATGAGATTAACATCGGCAATCGCGAACACAAGTTGGCAACCTTCACTAAGAGTCGCTCAATCATATTACTGAAGACAAGTGCAAGTTGCCAACTAAGAGGTCATTTCTCAATCAAGAACTTGGGGGACTCTTGTTTGTACCATATTTGACTGAGCCCATTCAGCAACAGTAAAATAAGGAAACTGTAACATGACCAAAGGATTATGCCACCCTTTAGCTGGGGGACTAGCCCTTGGCAAGCCTACCTACTGTGCCAGTACAACAAAGGCACTATCGTGCCACCCAAGCTCATAAACATGTGTTAGCCTCCTAGGTGACGCTAGCAGTCCCACATCAAAGAGTCACACAAAGTGTCTCCTACCTTTCCCTTATAAATAAGGCACTTATCCCAATACACCATGTATTAGTAAATTAGTACGTGTATTGTTACTCTGTCAATTTACTTTCAAACACTACAATTGTGCAAACTTAAGCATCAGATAACCTTTAACAAGTACCACACCAATGCTTAGGTCTTCACCTTTGCTCTCTACATTTGCTGATCCATCTCGCACCATCTGTAGGACGCTCCCGACCTAAGACATGCCAAGTTGCTTAAAAACATAAATTGTTTGTTAAAAATATGTTCCATGTCTGTGTATTAAGGTTGTCCAAAACATTCGCGGGGCCATAACCATCATTGTCTCTAAATAGTTATGTTTTTTGAAGAATAATCATTAAATGATGATCTCGAAAATGTATTATTTCGATTTTCCCACACCATTGTAGATTAAGAAAAGTAATATAGATAATGCATAGAGGGAAGGAACAAAGTAAAAGTGACAAATTCCCACAAGTATTAGTATATAAATCCTATATAGAGTTTTTTTCTTAGATTAAAATTCCTAATTTTATTCATTAAGGTTAATGTGAGGGGTCGTTGGTACGACGAACTGTCATGCACTAGACTAAATTCTGGGGGATTAGCTCGGATTGGCCTAAGCTGGATTAAGTACTGACTTATATTTAGTGATGTGTCAGACTAAGAAGTTGGATTGTAAAAATAGTGAAGAAATATGTTCGGTGCTGTGTTGGACTAAAAAATAATTATTTAAATATTTAAATATAATAATTTTTAGATAATTAAATATAAGTTTTTTTTTGTTATTATAATCACCAAATTGACATGTACATTTCTTTTCCCCCAAACCAAAGGCTTTTTGTTTGTTGTTAAAATTATAAATTCCACAGAGTTTGTGTATAACTGAGTCTTTATTTGTATGCAAACACAAAGAATTTGATTAATGTATCAATAACAACCACCTATATCAACTCATGCTTCAAGAATTTCAGGAGATGCATATATGCAAAGCTTAGAATTTACATGTAGATGTCAATGTTAGAATTTCTTCATATATGCCAAAGTTAGAAATTCTTCATATATGCCAAAGTCATCTACATGACTAAAAAATTAGAGGTTCAGTTCATGCACACAATTCTACCATTAATACATGCAAATAAACATCCACAATTTCAAAATGAAACTAATAAGCCCCACAACCATGAACCATCTAGCTTTAATACTAGCAATATGTTATACCATTTGTGGTGTTTCCAAAATGAAGCCAATCTCATCAATGCATCATTTGTGGTGTTTCCAAGAAGATAGATGCATCAAATTTAGCTAGGCCATGTCCTCAAACATTGTCACTAAGCAACAGCTCAACAAACAATTTTTTGATATTATCATCCAAAGACATGAACATAGATATATTTTGTGGCTTCTCCTAAATGAGTTTTAGTGCTACAATTTGATACAAAGGAGAAAATCCCATTTTTTTTGAGTTCTTTGGCAATATCAGATTGATCTTCATTACCTTTTATTATAGCCTCAGTTACCATTTGCATCATTTTCCTAAATGCTTCAAACAATTTCTCAAATACAGTCACAATTTTCTCTTCATCGCTTGAGCTTGCAGCTCATTTCCTCTTATTTTGACTGTTCATGGATTGGCTTCTTTCTTTGTTTAAAAACATATGAGCTGCATCTTCCTGGACACCATTATCGCTAGCATTAATTTCACTATTGCTTTGCTCTTTCATCATTTTAGCGAAGACTTCAGCTCCTTGTCCGTTTGCATGATCCTTTCCAAAGATATTAGAAAGTCTATCAAACAAAGGAAATTGTTTGCTCCTTCATTTAGCTGCTTCCTTATGGTACTATGATAAAATAAGACACCACTTAGCTTATTTTCAACATAAAAAGAAGTAAGAAACGCAAGTTTAAAATCTACACTCATCAAACCCACTCCCTAAATTAATTTAAATCGCACTTAATGATATATTATTCATGAACCATTTGTTATCAGTAAGTCCATCTCATGGAAACATCTAGGAATAAATTTAGCACAGCTTCTAAGCAAGATACATGCAGCACCAAATTATTAACTGACTCTTCCTACTCAGGCAACATCAATAAAACATAACATATTGCTTACATCATGTAGAGAAGAAAAAAAGAATATAATATATATTAGGCAAGAGAATATGTAACTAAAAAAGTGCTCTTACTACACATGCATCGTCAATAAACAAAAAACTATTTCCTCTCCAATGTCAAGATATTCAAACTACAACATTAAATAAAAAAAACACTACCTTCCTAAATCTACTTCCATTAACAAACACAATGAGGATGATCTCATAAAGCTATCTATAATATATCTCACCATCAAATTTCTATTAGTTGATAACTTCCACCCTCAGTCATCTATTCCTCCCCCTCAAATCTTTTAATCTCATATTGCAATGGAAGTCATCTGCTTGTTAAGCCATATAACTCCCCTAGTATAACCCCCTCATATTCAGCCTCATTAAACAACAAAGGAAGACATTGCCGAATCCAAAGTAAAAAATAATTCAATGGATATCTTACATTGCTTTCTTTTTATACCTTCACCTCCAATGACTACCTAGTGCAATCACCAGAAATTTTCCCAAAAGCACTACCAAATCTAATATGATAAACATGTTGGTATTATTACATTCTCTATCTAGCACTAAAGTTTCATTTCCGACATTTATTATGTTCACTGCAATCTACAGACTCCAGCTATGGTTAAGTTGTAAACCAACTCTAGAAAATACTCAATTTGTCGATCATAGAACCCTAGAAGAATACCCAATTATAATCCAACTAAATCAAATTAATCAGACCCAATATTCTTATCAAGTCAAGCCAATAACACACAAAATCCATATTCAAGACATAACAAATCATACAAATTAACAATACCCATGAAAAATTATCATTGAAACAATGTTGCTAAGAGAGAGAGAAAGCATATGAGAAAAGTGGAAGTAGAAATAAGAGAGGTATCCAAATGGAGAGGTATGGTACAAGAGGTTTGAGTTTGTGATTCCCTTATAATCATAGGGATTATTTTTTTTTCTTTGAATTTGAAAGTTTATTTCCTAGTGTTTGGTTTTGAACTCTGTTTAATTTGTTCCCTAACAGCTGGTGTGTACAACAAAATGAAGAAACCTAATGCCGCTATTCGTGATGCCAATGCTACTCTGGAGGTTGTTTTTGTACACATTCTTTGTTTTGATGCAATGATGTTCGACTTTCCCCCATAGAATCTACATTTGTTTATATGGGCTTTGTGCATGTGTTGTTTGCTCACTTGGCGAAGTGTTTAGTTCAACTAGCATGTAGTCACCATCATCATGTACCCTGCTTTGCTTGTCACAACCAGATGAAAACAAAATATGTTTTCATAGGTCATATAATTTCATTTTATTACAGTTGTGGCCTTTTGTATGGTTATGTTTGCATGATTTTTAGACTTTTTGTTTTTAGCTACTTGATTGGTGTAACATGACATTTTGATCAGGTGAACCTACATTTTAATATAATCTTTATCTCAGATCAATGCTTGGTATGTCTTTTTTTTTCAAGGCTGCGTATGACAAGGTTAAGAAGCAATAGCAGTCATCTTCTAGGTCTGGTTTCATGTCTGAGGGTGAGATCTCAAGTCTAGTTTCATGTATGTTTTTTTGGAAGAAAACAGTCATCTCTCAGTTCTTAATCATCATCTCTCTAATTCAATTTTTCTCATTTGTCCTTTTCAGATTGGTGAAATTTACCTAGGGACCTATTGGATAGAGTTTTTAAAAGATTAGGTTCAGAATCAGAGTATTTGAGGTGTTGGGTTTGTAAGCAATGGCGTGTTGTAGCAAATGACAAACCGTGGATGGGTCGCCATTTTGTTTGCTCGTGTGGGCCTAGTTTTCTCTGCCATGCTGAACTAATTTCTCATTCTAAAAGTTTTCATACTTTTGAATCCTATGCTTATGATAATGTATGCATTTCTTAATTTGAGTTATTTTATTTTGTTTAGTGTAATTTGATTTTCTTTGGTTTACTAATAAATATGTTACTTGTGGACAGTTTGGCATTTTGTGTGTTTGTTTTGCAAGGCTCCTTCCTTTATGTCTAAGTCTCGTGTCCGTCATGAATTAAAAGATCATGACGATTATTAATTTCTTAAGGTTAAATTTTTTTATGAAGATAACTCAACCCATGAAGGGGAATGCTACAGAGTCACAACCCGTTTTACTGTTAAGGAAATTACTCACGGAATTGATGGAACTGGTCTCATGGAGTTGTTACAAGTTTTCTTCTGCTAAATTCTTCTTTTTATCTAGGTATTTTTGTTCTTGCTTTCTATATTGCTATGTTTGCTTTTTTTCTTTTGGTGGTTAGTTCCTAACATTTCTTATTGTGTCATATGTTTTGTTGTTGAGAGAATTACAAGGAAAGAAGAAAGAATGTTGCTTTATTTGTCCTTTATGTTAAACTAACAATCGAGCACCAAAAGGGAGTTTCTTTTGGCAACCCATCTGGAGTTAGGTATGTATGATCATACGATCCTTTCTTCTTGTCTTCTTTCATGTGTAATTATTTAGTATTTCATTGGAGTAAATGGAGTTGATCAAAGTTTCACTTCAGTTTTGTAGGATTATTTAGGATTGTTATGCTATGAATGTAGTTCAAAGTCTTCTTGTGAACTTATTGTGACCATTACAAAAATAATTTATCTGAAAATATTCTCTTCCAGACTCAACACAACAAAGTTAAAATTAGAATGCTGAATGTGATTAAAAGCATCTTAGAGTGGTACTTAAAGTTCCATGTTGTTTATGTTTCGACTCTGCAAGCGACACATTCATACTCTCAATGTCTATAAAATTCTTATATCTTCCAAACAGGCATGCCAGGACAGCAAGGTCTCCTCGGCTATATGTTTCAAAATTTTGCATTATGTATCCTTAGCCTTCAACATTGAAGTGCTCAAGTCAAAGCACTCTAGCCGGAGATAAACTTTCGACGACACTAACTATGGCCGTGCATTATTTGTCACTTGATCGTCTTTGTATGTGATGACAAATGTGTTTGATCCTAGCTCCACCTCAACACACAAAAACAACTCATAAGAAGAAGAACCACTAAAAGCATTCGGCTTAAAGACTTCACGAGCCTAGTTAGGGTCTTCATGGGCTATGGCCTCACTTATGTGATCGTCACTGAATTTGCATCCTCGACCTAACACATTGTAAGGATAAGGAATAAAAGAAAGCAACTATGGTCCTCATGCATTAGGTTGAATGTTTATGTTGGAGTTGAAAAAACCAATAGAACCATTAATAAAATCGACGATTCGAGATTTGCAAGATTCGACAACGAAATCAATGATCGACGAAGGTCACCATCAACAAACACCAAATTTCATCATTCTTGAAATATGGAACAACACAATCTGATGGCAAAAAAACACTACAAAACGGAATGCCTTTAGCGAGGGCATTTTGTCGTCGAAACAAGCCTTTTGCCATCAGAAATACCCTTTTTCAACGGCAAAAGTAATCGTCGGAAAAATGCTAGCTGCAAATACTTCTTTTCTGACTATTACGTCGGAAATAATGTATTTTTGACGCCCATGTTTCATAGCTATTTCTTAAATAATGTATTTCTGACGACCATGTATATTTATTTCCGACCCATACATGTGGTCGCAATTACTTATAAGATTGTTGGAAATAGTTTTTATTTATTTATCGAGATTTCTTGGTTTACGACCGAAGTGTGTTGTCGGAAATACTTTTTCCAACAATGATATATTATTTGAGAATGCTAGATTTCGTTACAATTATCATTACCAACCAAAAGAGTTTGTGAAAAATATATAATATCTCGTCAAAATTAGTATAACAAATTATTTCTGATAGAAAAGTTACATAGGAAATATATATTTCCAACCACGTTTAGTCGTCGCAAATAGATTAATCTTGTCGGCAAATATTTTCGACGAACAAATGGTCAGAAATATAATTGTTCCAACTTGATTATGTGGTGGGGAATGTTGTCGGAAATATGCAATAATTGTTGGAAAGTATTTTTGATGATGAAGAGTTTGTTGGAAATATGCATTAACGTGATGGAAAAGCGGTCGAAAATGTAATTATTTTATATAAAAATAATAATAAAAATAAATTTGAATTATAATATTTGCTAGAAATAGGTTTCTAATTATCTGTATTTAATTGGTAACCATTAAAAAAAATCATATGACACCATATTGTTTAGAGTAATTTGATTTTCTTTGGTTTGCTAATAAATATGTTACTTGTGGACAATTTGGCATTTTTTTTTTTTTTTGCAGGTTTTGCTAGGCTCCTTTCTTTATGTCCAAGTCTCGTATCTGTCATGAATTAAAAGATCATGACGATTATTCATTTCCTAAGGTTAAAATTTTTTATGAAGATAACTCAACCAATGAAGGAGAATGCTATAGAGTCACAACCTGTTTTACCGCTGAGAAAATTACTCACGGAATTGATGGAACTGGTCACACGGCAGTTGTTACAGGTCTTCTTTTGCTAAATTCTTCTTTTTATCTAGGTATTTTTGTTCCTGCTTTCTGTATTTGCCATGTGTGCTTTTTTTTTTCTTTTGGTGGTTAATTCCTATCATTTCTTATTGTATCATATGTTTGGTTGTTGAGAAAATTACAAGGAAAGAAGAAAAAATGTTACTTTAGCTGTCTTTTATGTTAAACCAACAATTGAGCACCAAAAGGGAGTTTCTTTTGGCAATCCATCTGGAGTTGGGTATGTAAGATCTTACGATCCTTTCTTCTTGTTTTCTTTCATGGGTAATTGTTTATTATTTTATTGGAGTAAATAGAGTTGATCAAAGTTTCACTTTTGTTTTGTAGGATTATTTAGGATTGTTATGTTATGAATGTAGTTCAGAGTTTTCTTGTGAACTTATTGTGACAATTACAAAAATAATTTATCTGAAAATATTCTCTTCCAAACCCAACACAACAATGTTAAAATTAGAATGTTGAATTTGATTGAAAGTATCTCAGAGTGGTACTTAAAGTTCCATTGCTGTTTATGCTTCGGCTCTGCAAGCGACACATTCATACTATCATTGTATATAAAACTCTCATATCTTCCTAACAAGCATGCCAAGACAGCAGGGTTTCCTCATCTATATTTTTCAAAATTTTGCATTTTGTATCCTTAGTCTTCAGCATTGAAGTGCTCAAGTTAGATCACTCTAGCCGGAGATAAACTTTTGAAGGCACTAGCTGTGGTGGTGCATCGTTCGTCACTTGATCGTCTTTGTATATGATGACAAATGTGTCTTATCCTAGCTCCATCTCAACATACAAAATCAACTCAGAAGAAGAAGAACCTCTAAAAGCATTTGGCTTAGAGATTCCACGAGTTTGGTTAGGGCCTTCAAGGGCTCTGGCCTCACCTATGTGATCGTCACTGAATTTGCATTCTTGACTTGACACATAGTAGGGATAAGGAATAGAAGAAAGCAATTATGGTCTTGATGCATTGGGTTGAATGTGTATGTTGGAGTTAAAAATACGAATATAACCATTAATAAAATCAATGATTCGAGATTTGCAAGATTCAACAATGAAATCGATGATCGACGAATGTCACTATCAACAAACACCGAATTTCATCATTCTTGAAATATGAAACAACACAATATGATGGCGAAAAGACACTACAAAACGAAATGCATTTAGTGAGTGCATTTTGTTGTCGAAACAAACCTTTTGCCGTCGAAAATACCCTGTTTCGACAGCAAAAGTCCATCGGAAGTCGTCGATAAAACATTAGTTAGAAATACTTCTTTTCCTATCATTCTTTTGGAAATAATGTATTTCCAACACTCATGTTTCGTAGCTATTGCTTAGATTTCTATCGGAAATGAATTTTTAAAACAACCATGTATATTTATTTCCGACCCGTAAATATGGTCGCAATTACTTATAAGATTGTTGGAAATAGTTTTTATTATTATCGAGATTTCTTGTTTTGACGAATTCATATTTCCGACCAAAGAGTGTTGTCGGAAATACTTTTTCCAACAATGATATCTATTTGCAAATGCTAGATTTCATCACAATTATCGTTATCGGCCAAAAGAGTTTGTGGAAAATATATAATATCTCGTCGGAAATGAGTATAACAAAATATTTCCGATGGAAAAGTTACATCGGAAATATATATTTCTAACCACATTTAGTCGTCGCAAAGTTTGTCACAAATAGATTAATCTTGTTAGCAAATATTTTCAATGAACAAATGGTCGGAAATATAATTGTTCCGACCCGATTATGTTGTGGGGAATGTTGTCAGAAATAGGCAGTTATTGTTGGAAAGTATTTCCGATGATGAAGAGTTTGTTGGAAGTATGGATTACCAAGATGGAAATGTAGTCGAAAATGTAATTATTTTATATAAAACATTAATAAAAATAAATTTGAATTACAATATTTGCTAGAAATAGGTTTCTAATTATCTGTATTTAATTGGTAACCAAAAAAAATTTATATGACACCATATTGTACTAAAATTTTAAGCATTCAATTTATTATCCTGGTTCGAGGACTTGAAAGACGAGTAACTTATTATCCTGGTTATTATATTAGTGGGTTTAGGTTTCATACATTGCAGCTTGATGAGAATAAAAAAAACACAAAATAGTGGAGTTATGGTCAAGGGAGAGAATCATATTGACAATATGCCTTGATATGGAATCTTAGTAGATATAATTTAGCTCTGTTACACATAAGGAAATAGAGTTGTATTGTTCAATTGTGATTGGTATGACACCATACAAAAAGAAACATGTTACAAGATAGATCGTTATGGAATAATTACTGTTAATATAACACGGAAGCTAAATGCTCAAGAGCCATTCGTACTGGCATGCCAAGCAACCCAAGTTTTTTATATGAAGGGGGTTAAAAATAAGATTTGGAGTTTTGTAGTGGAAACAAATCCAAGAAACCTTTATGAGATGAATGATGATTAGAGTAAGTCATACCAAGAAGCAGAGGCTCAAAGTCGAACCATGCATTCCATCCAAAATGATGTTGAAGACAATGAAACTAATTGAAAAAAGGATGCAATTCAACTTACAATTGTGGGATGAGTTATCATGTAATTATGATAGTTTATTTTTTTGGATTGACTAACTTTAGTTATTTATTTTGGAGTGTGATTGGCTATTAATAATCAAATTCTTTAATTATTATTTTTGGTTATATACAATTATGGTGAGTTTTTAATTTTCAATTTTGTTTGTCTTCTATTTCTAAAATAAATGATAGCCACTATGGGCAATGTTAATGAGCTTTGGAACTTTTAACATGTAAGATTACACAATTTAATGGGGTAAATATTGATTATATATTTTTCAGCAATTGACCTTCAAAGGTTTTTCCGAGAAGACATTTCTCTTTGGAAATAGTCAAACAATTCTGACGGAATAAGAAGTTCCTCAGAAATAGTCAAATAGTTTCGACAGAATGAGAAACCCCTCGGAAATAATCATCTTATTTTCGACAAACGTACTTTTGGTCGTTAATAAAGTTGGCGCCAAGTTTTCTCGCCAAATAAAATACATTTCCGACGACAATAGATACTTTTTCCGAGGGTGTTTCCTTTGTTGGAAATAAATTTCAGGCCTATGACATATTTCCAATGGACAACATTTTTTTGTTGGGAAAAATATTTTTACCGAGGGAATTTCGGGGCTCTCGGAAAATGTTGGTCGGTAATGACCCTTTTTTTGTAGTGAATCATTCCTCCAAGGATTTGATTGGATTTTCTGTTTACCAAAAGAGTAAATGTAGAACCCGACAAATGAAGAAAACAGTCATCTCTCAGTTCTTAATTATCATCTCTCTAATTCAATTTTTCTCATTTGTCCTTTTCAGATTGGGGAAATTTACCTAGGGACCTATTGGATAGAGTTTTTAAAAGATTAGGTTCAGAACCAAAGTATTTGATGTGTTGGGTTTGTAAGCAATGGCGTGTTGTAGCAAATGACAAACCGTGGATGGGTCGTCGTTTTGTTTGCTCGTGTGGGCTTAGTTTTCTCTGCCATGCTGAACTAGTTTCTCACTTTGAAAATTGTCATACTTTTGAATCCTATGCTTATGATAATGTATGCATTTCTTAATTTGAGTTATTTTATTTTGTTTAGTGTAATTTGATTTTTTTTGGTTTGCTAATAAATATGTTACTTGTGAACAGTTTGGCATTTTTTGTGTGCAAATTTTGTAAGGCTCCTTCCTTTATGTCCAAGTCTCGTGTCCGTCATGAATTAAAAGATCATGACGATTATTAATTTCTTAAGGTTAAATTTTTTTATGAAGATAACTCAATCCATGAAGGGGAATGCTACAGAGTCATAACCCGTTTTACTGTTGAGGAAATTACTCACGGAATTGATGGAACTGGTCTCATGGATTTGTTACAGGTTTTCTTCTGCTAAATTCTTCTTTTTATCTAGGTATTTTTGTTCCTGCTTTCTATATTGCTATGTGTGCTTTTTTTCTTTTGGTGGTGAGTTCCTAACATTTCTTATTGTATCATATGTTTTGTTGTTGAGAGAATTACAAGGAAAGAAAAAAGAATGTTGCCTTATTTGTCATTTATGTTAAACTAACAATTGAGCACCAAAAGGAAGTTTCTTTTGGCAACCCATCTAGAGTTAGGTATGTATGATCTTACGATCCTTTCTTCTTGTCTTCTTTCATGTGTAATTGTTTAGTATTTCATTGGAGTAAATGGAGTTGATCAAAGTTTCACTTCAGTTTTGTACTTTTGGTCGTTAATAAAGTTGGCGCCAAGTTTTCTCTCCAAATAAAATACATTTCCGACGACAATAGATACTTTTTCCGAGGGTGTTTCCTTTATCGGAAATAAATTTAAGGCCTGTGACATATTTCCACGGACAACATTTTTTTGTCGGAAAAAACATTTTTACCGAGGGAATTTCGGGGCTCTCGGAAAATGTTGGTCGGTAATGACCCTTTTTTTGTAATGAATCATTTCTCCAAGGATTTGATTGGACTTTCTGTTTACCAAAAAAGTAAATGTAGAACCCGACAAAGGAAGAAAAGTGTAAGACTTTTGGTTGGAGTAACTTTAACCTTTAAGTTTTGTCATGTTATGTCCATGTGGCAATTTGACATCTTTTTTGGAAATGCTCTTATATCTTCTCCAATCATTTTAACCAAAATCCATCTCCAACCCATATATAATGAAGGGTGGAATTTTGGGCATATGGGTTTTGGGAAGGACATATTAGTCCAACTTTCCAGTCCAGGCAGAAATTTCATGGGGCCCAAGTGCAAGCCAGGTTGCAGCACGTGAAAAGAGGCAATGGAATAGCAAAAGTGGGTAAGCTATGTCAAACACTTGAAGGAAAAGGCTGCAACGTGTGGTGCTCCTTGGAGGTTTATACATTGGCATCTTACAACATCATTTGATTTTTTTTTTTTATATATTTCAAATGTAATGTCTACTTAATCCAATGACTGAGAATAAAAAGTGGCTAGATCAATGGGAAAAAAAAAATTATCCAACAGCTAAATTTAAAATCGAACAGTTAAGATGAATAAAACAAATATTCTAAATTAGATCCAACTTCAAAACACACCCAAAACTTTATAAATACCCATCAATTTGTTAAATAACTCACAAAAGTTTTATTTTTCATTTTTTATTTATCTTTTCTCACTATGTTAATTTCATTCAATATTCTTCCATTTTTGTTGAAAATGACACTAAAACCACAAAGAGATGTTAATTGGAGACCACAAGAAGATGAAACATTATGCAAAGGATGGATTTCTATCGCTAAAGATAGGGATATTGGCATGAATCAACCAAACGACTCATTTTGGCAACGTGTGTACCAAATTTTTTTGAAAAATGATACGAGCATTGTTGGACCCAAGCCGAGAACACCGCAAGTCATTGCTTCTCAGCTCAAGACCATTAATCGACAATGTTCTCTTATGAAGGCATGTTTGACTAAGGCCACTGCAAGCCATGCAAGTGCCCCAAAACTTTGAAGATGTGGTGAGTACCTATTTTATTAAAGGCCTAAATTTATAATTCTAATTTAGGAGATAGGGAAATATAAGGGAAAAGTATGGCTCATGTGCAACGATATCATTCAAGATGCGATAGAAAAACTCTCTCCATATGCTGAACCTCCTGCAAAAGTCCACTGGGGAGTATAGTGGTCTTTCACAGAAGTAGTCCTCCATGAGATTATGATGTTGCTTCTCTCTTCCAATTCTTGTATTTACAGACTACAAAGGAACCACCATGTTGGGATAGCTGGGCATACTACTTCAATGAAAACGTATGATGTTGAACGATCGTTGCAACTCTTTGTTGATGAAGGTCATCATCAGAATCATCATCGAAGAAATTTTGTGTGGCCTTCCCATATGAATTCATTGTAAGAAGGAGAATGAAAATAAAGGAGATTGTGTGTTTCGTTGGGTTGAATAACTCTTCTTAAATAGACAAGAGGATGAGCTTTGAAAGGAAAATGATGTTATTAAAAATTGTGTTCTCTTTTTCTATAAAACTCTTATTCAAACCTTTAAATATAAATAATATATCAAATAAAGCTTTAACAGTAAAATAAAAATAAAGAAACAAATAAATGTTAGAGTTTGTATAGGAAAATACACTTGCATCTAGTCCCACATTGGAAGGGAGTAGTTTCCATCCATGGTTTATATATACCAACCCTTTAGAAATACTAAATAGAGTATGGGCCTAGTGGAGGCAACTTTGGGCCTCCTCATGGATTAGGCTTGGAATATATATATATATTTAATTGAGAAATAAATATATATATATATATATTTAATGGTCAAAAGATGGGCCTTAGGCCTTGGGGCTCTTGGGCTCTGCTGATTAAATTAATAATATATTTTTATTAATTGAAAATTCGGATATTTCAGATAAGACCAAAATCTGAAATTCGAATTTGTTAAACAGTTAACATAACTGTTGGATGAAGAGGTATCAGACCTCTATATAATGACCATTCGTCCAAACCATACAGTTACTTTGAAATCACATTATCATTCACACATTTTAGCACTCCTGAGAGAAATCATATCACTGTTCGCCAGAAATCAAAGCCAAAGTGCTTAGGTTTTGATTTGTGATAGTTTAATCCTGGTGGACAGACTCCTATCGAACTACAAGCACAAGGGTAGAGGAGAAATACTGTCTAAAGGACACTGCAAATTTGCAGGACTCTATCTACGATTCAAGTTAGTATTCTGTATTTATTCTACTGTAGTGTTAATTTGATTATTTCTATATCAGAGTAAATTACTTTTTATTTATTCTGTTATTTGGTTTTCACTGATTGTTTCCAACAATAAATACGTAAAATCAGTCAAGAGTAAGAAAGCAAGCCTAGTATAGTAAAAGCATGTCAAAGACACTGTCCTAAAGCCTTTGTAGCCTCCCTACGTACAGGTAATGACGGTCTACAAGACTCTAAGATGCGACCCCCAATAAGCAAGCTCAAGGTCTGCCATGAACACGTTCACAGTTGGATAGAAATCTCCAAGTCACAGAACTGTTGCCCAAAAATAATAATATAGAAAGTAAAGAATATATGAAAGTAGGAGAATAGAGAAATCAGATTGTGGTGTATTTCAAATGTGAAGGAGGAGTGGCTTTTTATAAGCAACCAACACTTGTAACCTCCAGACACATTAAACCAAAAAAAATTAAGGCAATGAATAAAAAATAAAAACTGAAAATCAAACAATTGTAACTCCCATAATAAATAAAAGAAAACAACCAAAAAATATTAAAATAAAATTTAAAAATCAAAACGTTAAATTTTAAAAGTCCTTCAAAGAACAACAGATGATATGAAATTAGGATAAAATACAAATGAATAAGGAGGAAGGGAGGAAATAATGGCAAAATGACAAAATGAGGTGGCCTACATGTTTGATCATAATTGAATGAAGATATGAAAAGATATATAAAGATAAGGGAATCCAATAAAGTGATATTGACAAAGATGAGAAACAGTTCATAATATGATTGAAACAAGACAATAAGAGATAAAGGGAATCCAATAAAGTGAGATGGACAAAGATGAGCAATGGTTCAGAACATGATTAAAACAAGATAATAGGAGATGGTGAAGGGTTCATAAAATAATTGAAGAAGACAAGTGAAGGTGGGCATGGGTTCATAACATTATTGAATTATGATAAAAGAATCCAATGAAGTAAAAGTAAAAGTAAAAGCTAATATACTCATCCATTTGGCTATAAATATTTACCTCCATATGCAACCTAATCAACCACACCAATGGAACCTAACAATTAGAGGCAACATCATACATTTGATTGGGGATGCCTCCATCCTGGGTGCAATCCACCTCCACCTCCTTTAATAATCAAGAAATGCATTGAACAAGTGTTCTTAGTGTCCGACTTCACTCAAAGTTCAGAAATTTGAGATCATAAGCAGTATCTAAAGTCCAACACCAAGATAATCCAAGGGAAATATGTAGTTTGTAAGCATGACAATGACACAATTCATTTAACATCAGAATAGTACAAAGAAAAAATAAAAGGCAGTTATGTTGATGGCTTCAATGAAAGGTTCAAATTATTCCAGGCATATGCAAAAGTAATAGCTCCAAGGACTATAGATTGGGACGATGTGGATGATGTAACCGCATTGCAACTAACCAAATAAGTCAAGTTGTTCAATTTGTTTTTAATATAAGTAGCGTGGTACTTGTTTTTACTTTCAAAGTTATGAAATAAAATACCCAAAAAAAAAAGTTATGAAATAAAATGTTGTTGTACATGTTTTTAATTTTAAGTGAAATTATATTGTATTTTGGATTTTGGATTTTTTTGTTGTTAAAATGTTCATAAAATTAAATCACGAATGTTGAAACAAAAATAATATCAAGAAAAATTGATGACAAATAAAATTAAAAATGAACTATTTTAAAATAATTTAATAAAGTTGCGAGCTCAAATTATGGATATGTATTAGAGGAGAAAACATTCCAGTTAATCTATGAATAGTTGTTATTTGTTGGTGAAAATTTGAGTTTAGAAGGAAATTTATATGTCAAAATTTATGGTATAGATCATTAATTCAGAATATAATAAAATAAAACAAAATAAAGCGGCCCTTTTTGAAATCTGGGCCATATGTGGTTCTTCTGGATTTAATCTTGGGCCATTCCATAGGTTAGACTCGGCCTGTATCTCTGTCCCGCCCTTTCACTGTGATTTCCCGACTCTCTCTCTCTCTCTCTCTCTCTCTCTCTCTCTCTCTCTCACTCCGAGAAGTGAACATCCTCTCTCTGTCTCTGTGTCTCTCTGTTTCTTTGTTCTTCGTCTATGCATGCATGAGTGGAAGAGAAGAGAAGACAAGTACAGAAGCTAGCGAAGATGAGTACGGTGGACAAGATGCTGATAAAGGGAATTCGGAGCTTCGATCCGGAGAACAAGCACGTCATCACCTTCTTCAAGCCCTTAACCCTAATCGTCGGCCCAAACGGCGCCGGAAAAACCACCATTATCGAGTGCTTGAAGCTCTCTTGCTCCGGCGAGTTGCCTCCCAATGCTAGGTCTGGCCACAGCTTCATCCATGACCCGAAAGTTGCCGGCGAAACCGAGACCAAAGCCCAGATTAAGCTTCGATTCAGAACCGCAGCGGGTAAAGATGTGGTGTGCATTAGGTCATTTCAGCTCACGCAGAAAGCCTCGAAAATGGAATTCAAAGCCATCGACAGTGTCCTTCAAACCATTAATCCCCACACGGGAGAGGTACAATTGCTTTTCAATCAAAACTTCAAATTCTTGTTGAATATTCAAATTTTGTTTTGTGTTGTTGATTCTTTATTTCCGAGTTGCAGAAAGTTTGCCTTAGCTATAGGTGTGCTGATATGGATAGGGAAATCCCTGCTTTAATGGGTGTGTCAAAGGCTATTTTGGAAAATGTTATATTTGTGCACCAAGATGAAGCCAATTGGCCTTTGCAAGATCCTTCCACATTGAAGAAAAAGTTTGATGATATCTTCTCTGCTACCCGGTATTGCCTTTTGTTCCCACAACTTTTCTTTTCTTCTTCCTTTCCATTGTTGAGCCAAATTTGTATATTAATATTTCATTCCTTGTGTGGCCTTCAATTGTTTGTGTGAAAAGGCCGTGTTCCTTGATTTTGTGAAATGATTTAGGCATGGTTCTTCTTTAAACATGAAATTTGTTACACGTGACGTGAAAGTGAACTTTGTGACTTATAGTTAACGTCTGTCCATAATTTTGCTAATTTTGCTAATGGTTGCTCATAGTTTGTTTCTATTTTTCCTACTCGGCCACAAAAAACTTTTAGGAATTTTCCGAAGCAAACTTTTCTCTTTTCTCCCATTTCTTTTCTTTTGTATTTACCCTATGAAAATGAGAAATAGATATGAATTAATGAAAGTTTTCCATTTCTTTGTTGATTTATTAAAGCTCAATAAGTGGGAATTTGGGACTCATTTTCTCCATTTGTTCTTC
Source organism: Prunus kanzakura (assembly GCA_020521455.1). Lineage (NCBI taxonomy): Eukaryota > Viridiplantae > Streptophyta > Magnoliopsida > Rosales > Rosaceae > Prunus > Prunus kanzakura. The sequence continues at coordinate 17,371 of BPUM01001307.1, read as the reverse complement.
TTCTCATCTTTCTCGTCCTTTTTCATTCAACCCGATTTAAGTTCTATTGAGTTCACAACCAGTATTAGTTTTCCAGAATAAGAGTTCTAAAAACTTGCTTTGTAACAGTGGTTGGTATACTCATAATCTTTTGAGAATGTACCTAAACAACCTGAGTTCTTATACTTATTTTTTATCTTAATATCAGCACTTTATTGCTTACAAATTTCTTCTATGGTTGACCTATTTTATCTTGAAAATTGGCCTCTCCACCTCTGCAAATGAGTCACTTGGAGATTAGAGGAGGGTTTAGGGTTAGAAGCAAGCAGACTTTCACAGTACTTAATCCATTCAGATGTTATCCGATTATTTCGTCAGTGAAGTACTATCGCCATTAATTTCATTTTAAGATAGTTGTAAACCTCAGTTGGTTGAGCTCCAGGAAGCCAATGATTATTTGTGTGTGAACCCCTCTCCCCTAATCACTTGTACTAAAAAAAAATAGTTGTAAACCTCAGCATAAAAGAAAAGAATAAAAATTTAATAATGGATGTTTTAGGTCATGCCACTGTGCTGATCTCAGATTGATCACATGCTCTGGTACTGTTTTTTTCGTTGGTGTTACATGCAGTCGATTTTTTTCTCGTGCATGTTTGCATGATTTGTGATATCAGATTATGTTCCTCCCTTGTGTATGCGTGTATGTAATGTGACTGAGTAGATTACCTGTTCCCCAAGACGTACTTCAAGAAACCTGTCGGCATGTTTTGAGTCCTGTTCTTGTGAGCTGGTTGGTGTTTGCTTAGAACATCTGAAATAGCCTTAACATATACATAATTTTGCTTGACACTGCTGCTTAGTCTGCCAGTGCTTGCTGTAATTTGTTTTCTTTCTTTTACACTTATGATGATTGTTCAAACTTCTGAATCATGGGCATCTACTACTTATCAGATATACCAAGGCATTGGAGGTGATAAAAAAACTTCACAAGGATCAAGCTCAAGAAATAAAGACCTACAAGCTAAAATTGGAGAATCTTCAGACCTTGAAAGATGTTGCATATAAGGTTCTTGTACTCCTTTATTGTGATAATGCTAATATGCGAACTATGAATTTTCAGGGTTTTGTCCTCTCTTGCTTCACTGCACATTTTAAGAAAATTATGAGTTTCATGTGTGCAAATTATAAGTAGGATAGTAGTTTCTATGTGCAAAGTTGTCTGTTGAATTAACCCCAAGGCCAGAAACTTTCCTTAACAAGGATGTTCCCTATTTCTAAATTTACCTACTCCATGGGAACCCTCCTTGGCATTTTTCCCTATAATGATCTGGTACGTGGAGGACCATGGGACTGCATGAGCATGTGGATTAGTTTGATGCTGAAAAGTCAATTCTATCTTAGATTCCTTAAAATGATAAGCAGTCAAATGAATTGTTTGAGGAAGAGGCTTAATGTTTTTAGTTAGATATGGTGCATAGAACAACATAGTGGGGCGGGATTATATTCTGATTATTCCCCACAGGAGTAGTTATTATTGCGATATATCATCACCTAACATGGCTACCATAAAATTATGTCTCGTGTCTAATTGCCTATAAGTATCTATAACTATGATTTGAATTTACTACTTGATGTATTTAAAAAATGAGGTCCTTTGTTTTCATGGGTTTAAGGGACACCCTTCTAGGCCCACCCTACATTGTATTTCAATGATCCAAAATGTCTATCTTTTAGGTATTCATTCAAAGATCATCTCTGCAAAAAATACTTGAAACCAAAACCATTTGACCACTCAAGTAATCATTGTCATTTTGGTGTTTTCTTGAATGTCTGATATAAAGCATGAAACTTCAGTTTTCTCTTGTGGATTCCTTATCCACTTGCTTGTTTCTTTGTTTATTATCTCTTTTGAATTTACAAAGTTTCTATTAAAATATATATATATATATCTGATATATGTAAACTTTGTAGGGATTAAGTTTCTGACATGATGTTTCGTGCTTTATAGCTTCGGGAGAGTATTTCTAAAGACCAAGAAAAAACAGAATCTGTGAAAAGTCAGATGCAAGAATTGGAGGGAAGCATCAGAGATGTGGATACTAAAATTCGTTATACTGAAGCAACACTGAAAGATTTGCGGGAGCTTCAGGACCAGATATCGATGAAGACTGCTGTAAGAAGCACTCTCTTTAAGGAGCAGCAGAAAAAGTACGCGGATCTTGCTGAGGAGAACGAAGGTCTATAGCTGCCTGCCAGTAGTAGGATGCTCATGAGACATTGTTTTCATTTAACAATCTCTGGTTGATTTATACTTGTTTTCACTTTTGCTGGTGTTCCAATTTAATGTTATATTTATATGGAGGACTTTGTTGGTGCTGCCTTTAGGGGATTTGACCTCTATTCTTGCTTGTTCTTTTGGACTGGTCAGACACTGATGAAGAATTGAAGGAATGGAAAACCAAGTTTGAAGAAAGGATTGCACTTTTGGAAACTAAAATTAGCAAGTTAGAGAGGGAAATGGAGGACACAGAGACCAAAAGTGGAGTCCTTAAGAAGACACTAGAGAAATCTATATGGGAGATTAGCAAGCTTCAAACCGAAGCTGAAGTAAGTGAATTACATCTATTTTGATATTCTCAAACTTTATCCAATTTATGTGGAAAATGGTTCTAGTTAAAATCTTTTATTTTTGACTTCAGGTTCATAGGTCCTCAAAGAGCGAGAGAGATTCTATCATTCAAAACTTTTTTACAAGGCACAATTTAGGTTCTCTTCCAAATCCTCCCTTTGATGATGAAGTTGCTTTGAACCTCACAAATAGAATAAAGTCAAGGTTGCTTGAGCTCGAAAAGGATTTGCAAGATAAGAAGGTGACTTCTTCCTTTTTTTACCCTGTCATCTTTTTAATGTTAATGGATGAAATCTTTTGATTCTTTCCACCTATATACATATGCACTTACTGGAAACTTGGAATCATTATTCCTAGCAGAAATGTGTTTAATTTGTTTCTTCAATATTAGGATATCCAACATTACTGGACCTAGTATCTAGATCCATTGAGTTTGGGTTTATACCAACAAATGATTGTTCTTTGGTAAGAGAAGCTCACCTATGGCTCTTGGTAGGTGCGGCCTCCTGAAGCTTGTATCCTCCAAGCATGCCTTTGCACTAATGACTGCTCCAAGCAGTCAAACAGTACTTTCACGCTTGTATGGGTCCACCAAAGTCTTGAAATTCACTATAATCAATATAGGAAATTGGAAACACAAGGATCAAGCTTTGGGCTTTTGAAGTCCGCCTATGTAATTCATAAAAAATGCTTCCAAATATCATTGAATTTAACTAATTATCCCTATAATCCTTTGTGTTAAATTTACTTTTGAAATCTCATTAAATGCATTGGTTGGTATTTGGTAAATGGATAAGGCCATTTGTGTTTTTATGTGTGGTAAAGAGACATACCCTTCTAATAAGTATATTCCCTATTTTTCTTGACCCTCACATGTCACAACGTTATCCACAATAAAACGAAGGCTTTCAATTGTTTCAGGAATAACTCATAACTATTATAAGAATTGTCTTTAAAATTGTTTTTGCTAATAAGTTCAGCTCCCATAACTTCACCAATTTTCTCTCTTCTTCTTCTCTCTCCTTCTCTCTTTCTCTACGTTCCATTCTTTACTTACGAGCTCGTGTAGTACTCACCCCTATCTCCAAAGGGGCTTATGCGCTCCACTTGCTGTTTACTAAACAAGCCTTGGAACGAGTGATCAAAGCCTTCAATTTTGTGGCTTCCCCCCCTTATACCTCACCCTGCTCTTTCCTTTCCACTTAGGCTTCCCCTGTTTGGGGGATTAATTGATTGGATAACCGAGAACCATAATCTTTCCTAGGAATTCCTTGTTTAACTACCCAGCAACAGAAGGAAAAGAAAGCCTTTTCTCTTTCTTAGTTAGTTTTCTGAAGAGACTCTTTTTCAATTATTTTCTATAAGACTAAATGATTTATTTTAGAATTTATTAAATTAGTATTTTATAGAGTAAGCAATTTGTCAAGCACAATATGCTGACTGCTGAGAATATGTATAGGATCTTATCTGTGTTTGTATATGACGTATGTATGCTTGTATTGCTTGGTATGCTGTCCACAAATTGCATTTTCATACTAAAGTGTTAACAAATTTACCTTAAAGTGAAGTAAACTCACAAATTCTAAATTGCACTGGGTCCCTTTTTTTTTCGGTCTTAGAAGCACTGACTGAATAAGGATGTTATTTCAGAAATCAAACGAATTCGAACTCAAGACAGCATGGGACCGCTACATGGATGCAAATGGCCATTGGAATAATAATGAGGCTCAAAAAGAAGCTAAAAAAGGCATTAAGGTTTGCATTTAAGAATGCACACTAGATAGCCTCCCCAAATTCGGTCTTCTCATGTTTTATGTAGCCTTTCCTAATTGTGGTTCATGCAGAATGGCCTTTTGAAACGCATTAAGGAAAAGGAAAATGAACGTGATTCTTTTGAACTTCAAGTTTCAAATGTTGATCTTTCTCACATTGATGAGAAAGAGAAAAACATGGTGAGGATGATGTTGCTTTGTGGTCATGATTGGGATTCAGAATCTTAGGTTTAAATAACGCAATTAAGATACATGGAAGTAATTTTTCTTTGCCATTGCAGTCGATTGAGGTTGAGAGAAAGAAGAACCAGCTTGCTAGAAGAGAATTTGAATCAACAATAATTCAAAAGGAAAGTGAGCTGTATAGCATTGGGCAAATGATTAAGGTTGCTGATCGAGAAAAAAGCATCCTGGATCTTGATTCGGAGGACAGAGTAAAACTGTCTATAAAGAAGACAGAATTGGAGAATCTAAAGAAGAAACATAGAAAGATGTAGATATATTCTGTTTGTCTCTCTGTCTCCGTTACCCCACTCCCTCTCCCCAGCATCCTCTCTTCCTCTTTCTCGCTCTTGTGTTATTCATCATATATTCATGTTCAAAGATTATGATGTTTCTTTATTATTTTTTCCAGAATTGATGAATACAAGGACAGAATTAGAGGAATATTAAAGGGGAGGCTTCCTCCTGAGAAGGATTTCAACAAGGAAATCACTCAAGTCTTGAGGTTGTCCCGTATTTATTTTTTATTCTATGTCATGACATCTTATGAAAAAGTCCGCTTTTGTTGTGACCCCAAATGTGGAATCATAAGATTGAGTGTGCATAATGTTTTATCATGCAATTGGATGTCAAGCCACATTTTGGTTGTTTTGCTTCTGGTGTCATATGTCAAGCTATATTCAGTGTCAATGAATGTCATTTCCATTCCCTTTTGGTGTTCTTTTATTTATTTTTTTATGCTCCAAAGGCATAATAGTTTGTCTGTATTTCCTTACATTCATATAAACTTATACTGCTTTTACACAACAGACAGTCTATTACATAGTGCCACACACACTGAATAATGGCCTTTTCGGTGATTATTCCTTTTGTTAACTCAACTTACGCCATTATCATGATCAACTTGTCAGAACAACTTCCTGCATTTTTTTTTTCTGAGATACATATTGAGAAGATTTAGCTACTATTGCCATCAGTTACTTGACTCTGGTTAGACACTTGAGGGGTGCGCTTAACAGAAGGTTGGATTGCAGTGGAGGAGTAAATATGTTTGGCGTAATTAGCATATAGATTATAATCAGCTGTTGATCATATTTCGGGAATATCAGTTTTAAGCAGAATGATTTATTGTTTGAAAGTCAGTCTATCCTGTGATTTGTGAAAGGGATTTTTCATAGTTTGGGGTTTCAAGTTTCAACCACAACTTGACACAGTTGCTTCAAATGTGAGGTCATAGTATGATTAATGGAAACTTTGGTGTTTCTATGCTTTTTGGAGTTAACTGTTGTGAAGTCCTTTGTACCATGTCACATTTTCAATGAAACCAATGTTTACAAACAGGATGCGCGAAGGTGATAGTAGCTCTCTTCGTCAGATAAAATTTGTGAAGGTGTTTAAAGTAATTGGAAGACTGATATGTTCTAATACGTAATTGTCAGTGTTATGAGAACAATTGATTTATTTCTACTACGAACATGAAAAATGACGACAGAAGCCCGAAACTTCATCATTTCATGATACATTGATAGTACATGTAGTGCTATTGCTAGATTTGTGGTTTTCTGTCATCATCTCGGATTCTAGTGCACAGCCATATATGCATTTATGGTTTCTGCCAATTTTTGTACTTGTAAAGACAAGATCAAGCAACTGAGTTTTGACTCTCAGATTTTAAGTCTTGCTTCATCTCATTTGAACTAAAGATTTTGGATTTCTAAGGGGTTTCAAGATTTTTGTTAGAGGTTTTCATTGTTTGGGGTCTGTTTCAATATGTTCGTATTCCAGGGCTGCTACCAAGGAGTTTGATGACTTGAGTGCCAAATCTCGCGAAGCAGAGAAGGAGGTGAATATGTTGGAAATGAGAGTACAAGAAGTTAACAATAACCTCTCCAAGCATCGTAAAGATATGGACTGTAAGTATTTTATTTTTCAAGGACATAGAACATTAGATGATGATATTTATGTTTGTGCTTAATTTCCAGATACGATCATATCTCATTTATCCAACTATTGTATCGACCTATTACACACATTGTTTCCTTTTTACCAATTGTCGACCTTTAAGACTGGCATGGCTGGTGTCAGCCATCATTTCCGTTGTTTCCTGCTTATTTTGCACAATGTTTTCAAAGGCGTGGGCAAGGAGCTCCTCAGGGCGAGACAGTCGGAAAATGCCATGGGCGTAGGGCTGTTGTGCGGAAATCTGGAAAAGCGCACGCCTCGCAGCGCTTTTGCGTGAAGGTGGAAGAGGCATAAGCCTTTGATGCCTAAGAATATAGGGCCCCATCATGCCACCTGATTTTGAACCCAGCTCCTCTTTCTCACCATTGCATATTAAAAATACCCGTTCTTTTTCTCCTTCGTCCTAACCCAATAGAACCATATCAATCATAGTTTCTCTGATGGGTTAATTGGGATGAGAGAAGAAGAAGAATCAGATCATCAGATCATCAGATCTGAGTAACCCATGCAAAGAACAAGAAGAAGAAAAGATGAAAATGAAAAGAAGATGAGGAAGACCAAGAAGAACTAATAACGTGCTAAGTGTACTGGGCTTATCGGATGGTAGCCCATGCTACTTTCTAAAGCCCAAAGGCTGCTGCCCACTGAAGAGGATATTTCTAATAAAAACTGCCAATTCTAATAAATTAAAATTTTATCAAAAAATGCTAAACTAAGTATTTACTGAAAAAAAAGAGACACAAAAGTACTAAATAAAATAAGACTTCATACACGAATGCTTTGTAAATTAAAACTTTAATACCAAAGCTTAGAATAAACAGTGTCACATACAAAGTAAGGGTATGTGATACTAAATTTTTAATGTTATACTTGTAGATTTTATTTATGTTTTCTTATTATAATAATTTGAGGCTCGAAAGGCTCACGCCTTGCCTCTGAAAATTTTGGTTTTGCAAACTAGTGCATTCCATTAAATCATACACATTGTTCTTTACATTCTGTTTTAATGCAGCAAAAAGGAGATATATCGAATCTAAACTTCAGGCCCTAGATCAGCAATCTTTTACTGCTGATTCCTATCCCAAAGTTTTGGATTCAGCTAAGGAGAAAAGAGATGTTGAGAAAAGGTTCATTTTCTTATTTTTACATACTAGGCTAATATTAAGTAATAACTAAATACATCTATATATTATCTTCAAAATAATAAAAAATCTATATCAACATGTTCAGCATATTTCCAATTTTTTGATTCTGCATCTGGTGTCTCGTCTTTAGGAAATACAACTTTGCAGATGGTATGCGACAAATGTTTGATCCTTTTGAAAGAGTTGCCCGTGCCAATCATATTTGCCCTTGCTGTGAACGCCCCTTCTCTCTCGAAGAGGAAGATGAATTTGTTAAAAAGGTTGGAATACATCACTTATTCACATTTTCTAAGCGGGGTGCATTGGAAATATGAATTTTTTACGTACCTTGCTGAATTGGGCTAATGTTTTATAGTAATTTACAGCAAAGAATGAATTCTGCAAGTTCTGCTGAGAAAATAAAAGTGCTGGCAGCGGATTCCTTGAGTGCTGATTCGTTTTTTCAGCAATTGGACAAGCTCCGCATGGTTTATGAAGAATATGTTAACATTGGAAAGGAAACAATCCCTAATGCAGAGAAAGAACTACGTGACCTTACTGAAGAGATGGAACAAAAGTCTCAGGCCCTCGATGATGTAATTATCTTTTTGGGTACACCTTGCTTTTAAATATCATGGTTGAGCCCATTTATTGTCTGGCCAACTCTCAAGAAACGCATGTGGCATGTACATCAACACCGTAATTGAACTTGAAAAATGAAAGATCATTCTATGAAAATACTGCTACCATTCTGCATATACTTGTTTCATATCTACTCATTCATATTGCATTGCATGAAAAACAAATTAAGTGGTTAGTGTATTTGGCTTGATAATGATGTCAGATATTGAATTCATGAGTCATGTTGTATAACATGTTTGATGTGCAACAATTCTTCACTAAATTAGTTTTGAATGAATTTTCTTAAGTATGCATCAATTATTTCATCCTCTATAATGGTTTCTTTTCTGAAAGCCATGGAGAACATGGTAGTAGTTGCGCATGTGCATGTGCTACCACTGCATTAACTGTTGATGTCAACGAATTTCTGAATAAAATGAATATTGACTTTGTTGCATATGGGTGTAGTTGAAAGGTTATTGACTTTTTTACATAAGGGTGTATATTAAATTATTAATTAGAACAACTTTTGAGTTTGGACTGACAGATTGGATTCAAGGCCTTGCAAGCACTACTTTGAACCTAAACACCACTCCAAATCTACCTCCCTCATTTATGCCTTGAATTACCCTCAAGACTTGTAACCATCTCTATGCTTTGAAACAAAAAGCCAACGACTTTTGCCTCCTGAATGCTATGACTAAGCCATTACATTCAAAACGGGATCAACACTGTGAAATTTGCTGGACCATTACTGCATATGGAATCAAAACATTGGCCTTCATGCATGAATCTTTAGGTCTTCATTGCTTTTACTCATAGTCCGCTGCTTTGACTTATTTAACATGACCTACTGTTGTCTCATGGTCCATTGCTTTCACTTTACATTGTGCTGGCTATTCAGCTAAAAATATCCAGATTAAGATTCCAACTCCCTGCAGGCCTTGCATCACTTGGTCACCATGCTCTGGTATCCATGGAAGCAGTTTTTAGAGCGACAATTAGATTAATGACCAAGGGAACAGGATACTATGCCCGAAAGTCATTTACTCAGTTCCTTCTATATGTTACTATCCTCTCATTCTCATTTTAAGTCATGGAACTTTGTCCGTAGGAGAAGGGCTAATGAGTTGAATGTAGGTATTATCACTTGGATGCAGTAGTAGTTTGTCCACAAGTTGTTGAATGAATTCATAATTTTGAGACTTTTTTTTTTAATCTTTTGTATAAAATCATTTTGTTTTAAAGATCCTTTTGCTTTTCTTTTGTAGGTGCTAGCTGTTTCAGCTCAAGTGAAGGATGATAAGGACTCAATTCAGGCCCTGGTGCAACCCATTGAAACTGCTGACAGACTATTTCAAGAAATACAAACATTGCAGCAGCAAGTTGATGCATTGGTGTATAAGCTTGAATATCAAGGGCAGGGTGCGAAATCCCTGAAGGATATTGAATCGGAGCTGAATGGTCTGCGTAGTAGAGAGTATAACTTCTAACTATCTACTCATCATTTGGTAACTTGTTCTTGTTATCAGAATATTTGATCAAGAAAAGCTTAGCCACTTGGGAATGTACCTTGACATATGTGTCCATTATATTTCTTTTCCTTTGTCTCTGGACTTTAGCTTCATATTTTCTTATAATCGGACTCTTGTTGACACCCTCCAATACTAAATTAATTCTACTTGACAATTTATTTTTATTTTCTATTTGTTGTAGTTATATCCTTCTTTTTTTTCCCTGGAAACAGGGATAATTTGCGTGATGAACTAGAGAAGTTAAGGGAAGAACGAAGGTACATGGAAAATGATTTATCTGACACTAGAATACGGTGGCACAGTCTAAAGGAAGAGAAAGGCAAGGCAGCTAGTATCTTGCGTGATGTCGAAAGGGTAGAAGCAGAGTTGGATCGTTTGACTGAGGAAAAGAGTCAAGTTGATCTTGATGAAAAGGTTATTTCATTATCTTTGCAAATATGAAAAAGCTGGTGGGGTTCAAAGGTTTTACTTAGATAATGTCTAATAAATAAAAGCACATTGAGATGCGGAGCCACAAGCTGTGGCAGAGAAACACTATGCATGAAAATTTGTTTAGAAATGCTGCTTGGTAACACTCTCTTTTGACTTTGAGGTGCTGAAACCTAGAGCTGTTAACTATTGTTAGTCCACACTGTTGGACTGGAGGATTTTGGGGTTAAAGAAGTTGCTTTATGTTACATGTAGTTAAAAAAAAAATGTTTTTAATCTTCTCTTGCACTTGTTCAATGCTAAAGACATAGGTGGTAGATGTAGTTATTTGGAGTTAATAGATTCGCAGGAAAGAAAAAGAGTTCATAGATTCACTACTTCACTACACGTGCCAAACTTATATTTCTGTATCTTGGTGTCTTTTCTTGTCCTTTTTTTATTAGTACAACTGATTTACTTGATAAAGAAAAGTATGTACATATCTAGCAAAGCAATGTCGAGTATATTCTGGCATTCTCAAAGGTGTTAATCAATTTTTTTAGGTGCTTTTGCTTTGCGTATGAGTTGATATTAGTTGTTCATATGTCTTATAAAACAGTCAAGTCAATATAAAGTTAATGTAATAGCACTTATGAATTCTGATTGTTGCTGTGGTTGCTTGAATGTGTTTGGCGGAGTTTAAATGCAGATGATCAAAGTTGTTGAAAAAAATAATAATAAGTTTGCTAGAAGTTGTGGCATACATTTTGACTCTTTGTGGATTGCTTTATTTTTACACATTCATTTGCTGGTCCACTAAATTTTATGAGAATTTTGATTGCAGAGATACAATGATGGGTTGGATAAGCAACATTTGTAGTGGAGATAGGGCTTTACCATGTTCAATAACAATTCTTAACTCTTGTTTCTTGCATTTATCAATTTTCTCTGTGTTGGAAGAGGCTCATGGCCCTTTACCATATAGGACTTTACGGTTTCTGTATTGTAATGTATCATGCTTGTACTTAAACTTTCAGCATTTGGAAGAGGCTCATGGCCCTTTATCAAGGGAGAAAGATGAATTACTTCGTGACTACAATAACTTAAAAGTTAAACTTGATCGCGAATATGAGGAGCAAGCTGAAAAAAAAGGAAAATATCAGCAGGAAATTGTGGCACTGCTTACGCTTATTTCTAAAATTAAACAGTAAGTTTTGACTTTTGTTGAGTGATTGGTTTTAAGGCTCTTGTATACACTTGATCATTTCTATAAACTTTTTTTTTTCTACCAGGTATAATGATGAAAAGAAGGGAGAGAAGTTGCAGGAACTGCAAGTAAATAAATGTCTATCAGAATCTCAACTTCAAAGTTGTGATACTAGAAAGCAGGAAATTTCAACTGAATTGGACAAAAGCAAAGAATTAAAGCGGAATCAAGATCAGTTAAAACGAAATATCGAGGATAATTTGAATTACAGGAAAACAAAAGCTGAAGTAGAGGAACTTTCCCAGGAGATTGAATCACTGGAAGACAGAATTCTGAAGATTGGTGGGAAATCCAAAATTGAAGCTGAATTTGGAAAGCTCTCACAGGAGAGGGAGAGGCTTCTTTCAGAGGTATTCATTGTTCTACACATATCATTCTTTGTTTCATTGCTCCTGAAAGCATGGCTAGTAAACTTTAGGTGATATTCATCTTACTTACAGGGACACTTGCTAAAGTTTCTTGTGAACTAACAGAACTGAATTTATTTAAAAGGCGGAATGAAAAGAAAATTTGGAAGTGTAGTAGATATGCTTATATGGATATGGTATCTTTCTGCATTTGTGTATGTTTTTATTTTAAATTATAAGATTTTGCCTTCTTTTATAGTCTTATTTTGCATTGCCTTAATTTCCTAACCTTGCATTGCCCTTTTTGTGTTGCCTTTAATACTTTCTTTGGTCAAGCTACATTGTGACGTTTTAGTGCATCCTTATTTGACTGGATCTCCTGTTTTCCATTGAAATAGCTGCCTTGAGAAGTGTACTTATGTCTAAGAATGTTATTAGGAAGAAAGATTCTATTGTTCATTGGGGTGCATGTACAAGTAATGGAGTGATGTTGAATAGTTTGTTGTTGTGTTGTTCTGTTGCTGAGGAAGTTAGCCAAATATTCTCTTCAATCAGCTTGGGTTATGTTGTGCCAAGTATGCTTTTAGAGATTTTTCGTAGTGAGTTATGCATAATTGGATCTGGTTTCCTTGAAGCAAACGGTTTCAGTTTAGATCGCATTTGAGTGGAGAAACAAGGTCATGCTTAACAGCTCAGCTCAGCATACTAGCAGGCCCAAAACACTAGTATTTTTTAGATAATAAAAAGAAATTAGGGCAAATTTAAATTGGTTTATCCTTAAGAGTTATTTTTCTTGATGGTCAGTAAATTATGATCTCCATAATTATATTGCTTTCACTTATCTGGGATTTTGAGCATATAAATGAGATTGTAGGTGACTATTTTAGTCTTGGTTTATCCTTAAGAGTTATTTTTCTTGATGGTCAGTAAATTATGATCTCCATAATTATATTGCTTTCACTTATCTGGGATTTTGAGCATATAAATGAGATTGTAGGTGACTATTTTAGTCTTGATTTGAAAATTATACGAAGACACTATGAAATTCAATAGTTCAAAATAAAACCAATAAGAGTTGTTGTTGCATGTTCTGAAAGTTTGCAATTTTATATATTGCACCTCTGGTAGAATCTCCTCTTTGGTGGTTCTACATCCATTTTTCTTTTTATTGAAATTACAAATTTTATTTATAAAATTATTCGTTTTGGCAGTTAAACATTCATCGTGGAACCATGTCTGTTTACCAGAAAAATATTTCAAGGGATATAAGTGATCTCAAACAGGCACAATACAAGGAAATTGACAAGCGGTACTTTGATCAGTTAATCCAGCTAAAGGTATGACATCTTTATGAAGCAGCAAATACTTCTCCTTACTGCTCATATCTTACTATTATTATCCTGAATATTTTATGACAGACAACTGAGATGGCAAACAAGGACCTGGACAGATACTACAATGCGCTTGACAAGTGAGATTCTAGAACTAGATTTTAAAATTATGATTAGCTATATATGAACCTCCGCATTTTGCTAATATAACCAAAAAAGAAGTCCAACTGTTGATTCAATAGTCTGTTTTTGACAAAAAAAATCGTTCGCTTATTATTATTGTTACTATTACTACTACTACTACTACTACTATTATGTTTATGTTGTTTGTGATCATTATTATTATTATCGTGTTATTGTTACTATGATTTTTCTTCTTTGCTACTATTCTCTGGTTTCTTATTTGCAGTTCCATAATGTTTAAATGACTATTTATTGATAATGTGATCACTGTTTGCTTTATCTTCATCTACTTAATTCCCCAAACAAAAGAATCCAATTATTACTCTGCAGTTATAATTAGAAAAAGATAGAAAAAAAGAAAACTGCCCATTGGCCGCCTAATTATCCGGCATGCCACGTTACACCTGCTACCAAAATTTGCATAATTTTTCTTTTTTGAAACCACTCTAATAAATCTTTAGTACTTCTTCTATTTAAAAAGATAGAACATGACCAGGGAAACTCGAATGTTCTAGTTGCTTATACATATATGTTATTGTCATATTGAAGCTTTGTTGGCTATCTCCATTTAACAATCAGAAAATTTGCAAAATTTGGACCAATTCCTCATCTTAGTTTTCCATTATTAGGAATTATGCGTGTACATATACAAAAGGAAAGGACGGATTTGCAATAACGTGTCGATAACATGTCAACAGTCTACTGACAACCTGTTGATAACCTGTCAATATGTATTTGTTCCAGTAATTAATCTCTGGACATTATTGACAATGTTATTGCGAATCTGTCATTACACAGTACATATAATTGGTGCAGTCAATTGATGAAATCTCTGTTGCATGCATCTTCTTTATAGTGTTATCTCTGATCTGTTTTTCCTTTTTCCTTTTTCCTTTTTCTTCAGAGCACTGATGCGCTTCCACACCATGAAAATGGAGGAAATAAATAAAATTATAAGGGAGTTGTGGCAGCAAACATACAGAGGACAAGATATAGACTACATATGTATACATTCAGATTCTGAAGGTGCTGGGACTCGTTCTTATAGCTACAAGGTATGAATGTTTTCCTTTAACTTCTCGCACATCCTTTAATTTCCCTAGCCATTCTCACATTGCTGACACTGCATAATGTCAGGTTCTCATGCAGACCGGTGATGCAGAGCTCGAAATGAGAGGAAGATGCAGTGCTGGTCAGAAGGTAAGTGATCTTTGAACGCATTACTTTATGTATTAGGAGAAATGGAAAGCTGAAACTTGGGGTTTGTTTTCAGGTCCTCGCTTCCCTTATCATAAGGTTGGCTTTAGCTGAAACTTTCTGCCTCAACTGTGGAATACTAGCACTAGATGAACCGACGACAAATTTGGATGGCCCAAATGCAGACAGTCTTGCTGCTGCTCTCCATAGGTATGAACAGACTAATTCTCATTTGAGACTGCATTGCTGGATATTAACTTAAATAAAATTTCCCATTTTCCCTCCTTCTGCAGAATTATGGAGGACCGGAAGGGCCAGGAGAACTTTCAGCTGATTGTAATTACTCATGATGAGCGTTTTGCTCAACTAATTGGCCAACGCCAGCATGCAGAGAAATATTATCGGGTGGCAAAGGACGATCAGTATGGCTATTATCTTTTAATCTACTGCTTTGATTGTTTTTCCTTCTTTTTTTTTTTTCTGTACATCTTTTGTTTATTATAATTGTGTGACCCTCTTAACTTCTCCAACTCTTGTTTTCTTTGTTTTTTCCAGCCAGCATAGCATAATTGAAGCCCAGGAGATTTTTGATTGAAGCTCTCTCAACGAATGTTTTCTCCTCTAGTTTCCTCCTGTAACTCTAAAGAAGCAGCGCATTGAAAACTCCGAACAAGAAATCCACAAGCTCAAAAATTCTCCGTTGTATGTAACCTACCGTGGAAAATGTAAATAGAAAATTGAAAAGGTATCTGGGTTTAGTCTAAATATTTTGAAATCTTGATGGTGGGATCTAATTTTCCTAATATTAATGTTATTATCCTTGAACTTCAACCTGATTTGCTATAAGCAAAATGACTATTTTGATGGTTGAGAGTTCTTACAACCGTTCCAACGCTTATCTTGTGTTAATGATTTAATTGTTTAAGGATTGGTTAATGACGTCTATCTCGACCATTGGCTTGCATGTATGGTATATATAAAATTTTATTTAACCCACTAACGTATCTAATGGATGCTGCGATTAGAACTCCTTAACTAAACCTTAACAAAATTCCTTATTGGAGAAGCTCCCATTAGTTACAACTGGCAATTTGGTTAATATGACAGTTTTTTTTTTATTTTTAATAGAAATAATACATACTTTTTTCGAACATTTTGCAATAATATACGTGTTATTCGAGCATTTTATTCGTATTTTTAAAGTAAACTTTCATTTCTCTGACACTTCTCAATTATACAGAAAAATATACATTTTCTTGAAGACAAATATATTACATAAGTACATAGGATCTCAAGCCTCTGCATTTAGCATTAGTGCATTTATGTACAATGAAGTTAATTATTCCACATCAGCGTAGTTATATTAGATTAAGAACACACTTTCTGTAGAGTATCACTTACCCTAATAATGAGATCTATTTTATTTTATTTTTATTTAAATTTAATCAATACCCCTTTCACCCTCCTCACGTCTTCATACACAAACCCTCTTTCCATACTCTTAGCACCAATGATCGAAGTTTTTTCTATATTTATTTTCTTTAGCACAGTTCAAGCTTGCCATAGAATCGATGACTTGAGCATTGCCATACTTGTGTCTTCAACCAGTTACTTCTTCGTTGATAAAAAGGAATTCCCATGGAAAATCCAATTCCAGTTAAATTTTTCTCAACTTCCGCACGTGAAAAGAAACGTCCAATTGCCGCAGAAATATTTCCTATGATATGCTTTTGAATATGTCCTGGGTTTTCAATTTTATTGTATTGAAACTTGACTGTGTATAAGGTAAATTTAGAAAATGCCAAATTGGAATCAGGAGGGGTTGGGGTTGGACTGCGAGAGCAATGGCTATGAACAGGGAGTCTGAGAAGGGGGCTTATGTTTTTTTATTTTCCATTTTCAGCCGTTTTACCCCCCTGAACTATGACCCTTGTAGAAATTAACCCCCATAATTAAAAAATCAACCAATTTAGTCCCCAAATTAATTAAAATTGCCAATTTAGCTCTTGCCCTTTTTTTTTTTTTTCAAATTTCATCCATTTTTCCGTTCAAAAAGTATTATTTGATTTTTTTATTATAAAAAACTTAAATAGTTAGAAAAAA
Source organism: Prunus kanzakura (assembly GCA_020521455.1). NCBI lineage: Eukaryota > Viridiplantae > Streptophyta > Magnoliopsida > Rosales > Rosaceae > Prunus > Prunus kanzakura. Next base: position 691 of record BPUM01001307.1, on the reverse strand, counting down.
AAAAATGAAAATAATGAAAATAAAAGCTTTTTCCCGGTCTCTATCCCCATCAATCTTACTTGCCCAATTGATAATTTGAGTGGGAGTAATTATGCATGGCTCGGGTTCCTTCTTCTTCTTCTTCGTCCTTCCTTTTTGGTATTGTTGATTACAAATTAAAAAGCTTGTTCTTTTTTATTGAACTCGAAGTTGTTGATACAGAAAGGAACTGACCTCAAATAGGCTCAGGTGAATGGAAAAAAATCCATCTTTCCTAGTTAATAAGTTATTTTATGAATTATAATTTTCTTTTGAACTCTTTGCAACTCTTTTGCACTCCAATATGTCAAGTTTGAAGAGTCATTGCTTAAATTATTGGTGAGAATTGTAATTTCCCTCTTTGCAATAGAATCTGTTGTAAAAAGCAATATTTTCTCTTATCCTGGTTTTTAAAGGATTCACATTTTTGTAATATTCGAACTTTATAAGTGTTGGGGTCTTTTTCTGTCGGAAGGTTCATCCGGGCTTATTGATTCTTGGACCGCAATAGAGTGCTGAATCAAGCCTTCGTTGCCCATTTTTCTGAGTTAGCGAGAACTAGGCCCAAAGCATCCCGAGGGAGAAGCAAGTCCCAGGGGAGTAATTTGTTCTTCTTCCAGCGGCTGCATGTTTTGTGCTGATGTTTTCGGTAGCTAGACGAATAGTTGGAGAT
>BPUM01001306.1:0-42859 GCA_020521455.1 Prunus kanzakura | reverse complement strand
AGAAGCATGTGCATGCATGTGAAGCTAGAGAAAGGAGAGAGAGAAGAGTGAGGAATGATGAGAGGCATTTTTGCTTCAGCCTTTGAACATGGGAATTGAATTGGCAGATCACTTTGGAGCTGGAGATCAGCTTTTGAGCTATTAAAGAGAAGCATGTGCATGCATGTGAAGCAAAAAGAAAGAAATGAAATGAAATGAAGTCAATTCCAGTCTCTGTTCGGCAGCCAACTTTCAAGGCCCAAAACGCACACTTCTACTGCTCCGATGGGAATACTTTCTTCATAGAAGTTGTTCCAATGGGTGTCTAGTATAACATATCCAAATTTGAGCCCCATTGAATACGTTTTGAAACCTCTGGCCTTCCTACACCAAGCCTGGTTCAGAAAACTCGTTTTTTCAGCAACCAAAAGGCAACCACATGGGTTGGCAGAAAAACTGATCACCTTTGAACCCATGTGATGAAAGCTTGTGCAGCAGCAAAAGATGAAGGATGGTGTGGGATTTCATCATGTTGTTCCTCCCTCTTAGCCCTATAAATAGAGAAGCCTTCAAGCTTCAAAACACACCCCCAAGGGGGGGAGCTCTCAAACACTTCTCTAGAGCTCCCCTCCCTTCTCTCCCTCAAATTCTCTTAGTTTCTCTTTCTAGTTTTCAATTGTTGTAATGAAATATTGGTGCTGAAATTCTACTTAAGTTTTTCTTTGTTCCACTTTACTTTTCATTGTTATGTAAATTCTTTTCTTTAGTTTCAAGTTTGATTAGTTTCCAAGTTTCAATTATGGTTTTTGTTCTTATTCATTATGCTTATAAGTTAATATGCTAGTTTGAATGATTGATCACCATTTAGGCTTGCATGTTAGCTATCTTGGTTTGAATTAAGAGTAGACACCATGCTTTAATTCGAATTGAACTATGAATAGGAAGAGTATGTATGGACATTCGACAACAGGGATTAGATACATGCTTGGTTGTTTAAATTGTTCGTCTATGCTTAATGGGTTCCTAATGCTTAATTTTAGGTTAGACAACAAATGATCAAATTAGGGAATTAGGAACACAAGGTTAGAACCAGACACCATGGCCTAATCATACTTTAGCTAGAATCAATCCGTTAATCTAATTGAACTTGGGAACTTATTTGCTTGAGTTATTTCCTTTTTCTTGTTTTATTTATTTTCTTTTTCATTTCTGTTTTGTGTAGGAGAAATTAATTGAATCATTCAATCACCAATCCTCGTGGGATCGACCTCGCACTTACATATGCTATACTACCAAACGGCTCGTGCACTTGCGAGTATCACAAGTTGAGGATGCAGCTGAATCTATTTTGGTGCAGTGAATCCGAAGCAACAGTAGTTCTAGCGATTGGATTTCACTCAAAACTCACCAAATGACTCCTCCCACCATATTATGATGATGCCCAAGTTTTGGGCTCGATAGGAAATCCATAGGGGTAAGAAATTGGACAATTCAAGTTCGAAGGCAGTTCGTTCCGAATTGGAGTGGTTGGTGTATTGCATAGTTCTAGCGATTGAATTTCACTCAAAACTCACCAAATGAGTCCTCCCACCATATTATGATGATGCCCAAGTTTTGGGCTCGATCAGAAATCAATCGGGGAAAGAAATTGGACAATTCATGTTCGAATGCAGTTCGTTCCTTATAGGAGTGGTTGGTGTATTCCGTAGTTCTAGCGATTGGATTTCACTCAAAACTCACCAAATGACTCCTCCCACCATATTATGATGATGCCCAAGTTTTGGGCTCGATCGGAAATCCATAGGGGTAAGAAATTGGACAATTCAAGTTCGAAGGCAGTTCGTTCCGAATTGGAGTGGTTAGTGTATTTCCTAGTATTAGCGATTGGATTTCACTCAAAATTCACCAAATCTCCCACCATATTATGATGACGCCCAGGTTTTGGGCTCGATCGGAAATCAATAGGGGTAAGAAATTGGACAATTCAGGTTTAAAGGCAGTTCTTTCCTTATAGGAGTGGTTGGACTATTCTGTAGTTTTAGCGATTAGATTTCACTCAAAACTCACCAAATGACTCCTCCCATCGTGTTATGATGATGCTTAGGTTTTGCGCTCGATCGGAAATCAATAGGGGTAAGAAATTGGACAATTCAGGTTCAAAGGCAGTTCGTTCCATATAGGAGTGGTCATTGTATTCCGTGGTTTTAGCGATTGGATTTCACTCAAAACTCACCAAATGACTCCTCCCATCGTGTTATGATGATGCTTAGGTTTTGGGCTCGATCGGAAATCAATAGGGGTAAGAAATTGGACAATTCAGGTTCAAAGGCGGTTCGTTCCATATAGGAGTGGTTATTGTATTCCGTGGTTTTAGCGATTGGATTTCACTCAAAACTCACCAAATGAGTCCTCCCACCATATTATGATGATGCCCAAGCTTTGGGCTCGATCGGAAATCCATAGGTGTAAGAAATTGGACAATTCAAGTTCACATGCGGTTCGTTCCGAATTGGAGTGGTTGGTGTATTGCATAGTTCTAGCGATTGGATTTCACTCAAAACTCACCAAATGACTCCTCCCACCATATTGTGAAGATGCCCATGTTTTGGGCTCGATCGGAAATCCGTAGGTGTAAGAAATTGGACAATTCAAGTTCACAGGCAGTTCGATACGAATTGGAGTGGTTGGTGAATTCCATAGTTCTAGCGATTTGATTTCACTCAAAACTCACCAAACGACTTGTCCCACAATATTGTGATGATGCCCAAGTTTTGGGCTCGATCGGAAATCAAAAGGGGTAAGAAATTGGACAATTCAGGTTCAAAGGCAGTTCCTTCCTTATAGGACTGGTTAATGTATTCCGAGGTTTTAGCGATTGGATTTCACTCATAACTCACCAAAAGGCTCCTCCCACCATATTACAATGACTCCCAAGTTTTGGGCTCGGTCGGAAATCCATAGGTGTAAGAAATTGGACAATTCATGTTCACAGGCAGTTCGTTCCATATATGCCTGGTTGGTGTATTCCGTAGTTCTAGCGATTGGATTTCTCTCAAAACTCAACAAATGACACCTCCCACCATATTATTATGGTGCCCAAGTGTTGGGCTCGATTGGAAATCCATAGGTTTAAGAAATTGGACAATTCAAGTTCGATGGCAGTTCGTTCGAAATTGTAGTAGTTGGTGTATTGCATATTTCTAGTGATTGGATTTCACTCAAAACTCAGCAAATGACTCGTCCCACCACATTATGATGACGCCCAAGTTTTGGGCTCGATCAGAGATCAAAAGGGGTAAGAAATTGGACAATTCAGGTTCAAAGACAGTTCATTCCTTATAGGAGTGGTTCGTCTATTCCGTAGTTCTTGCTATTGAATTTCACTCAAAACTCACCAAATGACTCCTCCAAACATATTATGATGATGCCCAAGCTTTGGGCGTGATCGGAAATCCATAGGTGTAAGAAATTGGATAATTCAAGTTCAAAGGCAGTTCGTTCCGAATTGGAGTGGTTGGTGTATTGCATAGTTCTAGCAATTGGATTTCACTCAAAACTCCCCAAATGACTCCCCCCACCATATCATGATGATGCCCAAGTTTTGGGCTCGATCGGAAATCAACAGGGGTAAGAAATTGGAGAATTCTGGTTCAAAGGCAGTTTCTTCCTTGTAGGAGTGGTTGGTGTATTCCGTAGTTCTAGCGATTGGATTTCAATTAAAACTCACCAAATGACTCCTCCCACCATATTATGATGATGCCCAAGTTTTGGGCTTGATCGGAAATCCATAGGTTTAAGGAATTGGACAATTCAAGTTCGAAGGCAGTTCTTTCCAAATTGGAGTGGTTGGTGTATTGCATATTTCTAGTGATTGGATTTCACTCAAAACTCACCAAATGACTCGTCCCACCATATTATCATGATGCCCTAGTTTTGGGCTCGATCGTAAGTCAATAAGGGTAAGAAATTGGACAATTCAGGTTCGAAGGCAGTTCGTTCCTTATAGGAGTGATTGGGGTATTCCGTAGTTCTAGCGTTTCGACTTCACTCAAAACTCACCAAACGACTCCTCCCACCATATTTTGATGATGCCCATGTTTTGGGATCGATCGGAATTCCATAGGTGTAAGAAATTGGACAATTCAAGTTCAAAGGCAGTTCGTTCCGAATTGGAGTGGTTGGTGTATTGCATAGTTCTAGCAATTGGATTTCACTCAGAACTCACCAAATGACTCCTTCCACCATCCTATGATGGTGCCCAAGTTTTGGGCTCAATCGGAAATCCATAGGTGTAAGAAATTGGACAATTCAAGTTTAAAGGCAGTTCGTTCCGAATTGGAGTGGTTGGTGTGTTGCCTAGTTCTAGCTATTGGATTTCACTCAAAACTCACCAAATGACTCCTCTCACCATATTATGATGATGCCCAAGTTTTGGGCTCGATCGGAAATCCGTAGGTGTAAGAAACTAGACAATTCAAGTTGAAAGGCAGTTCGTTCCGAATTGGAGTGGTTGGTGTATTGCATAGTTCTAGCGGTTGGATTTCACTCAAAACTCACCAAACGACTCCTCCCACCATATTATAACGATGCCCATGTTTTGGGCTCGATCGGAAATCAATAGGGGTAAGAAATTGGACAATTCAGGTTCAAAGGCAGTTTGTTCCTTATAGGAGTGGTTGGTGTATTCCGTAGTTCTAGCGATTGGATTTCACTCAAATCTCACCAAATGACTCCTGCCACCATATTATGATGATGCCCAAGTTTTGGGCTCGATTGGAAATCCCAAGGTGTAAGAAATTGGACAATTCAAGTTTAAAGGCAGTTCGTTCCGAATTGGAGTGGTTGGTGTATTGCATAGTTGTAGCGATTGGATTTCCTTCAAAGCTCAACAAATGACCCCTCCCACCATATTGAGTTTTCATTGAAATCCAATCGCTGGAACTATGCAATACACCAACCAGTCCACTTAAGGCACAAACTATGTATGAACTTGAATTCTCCAATTTTGATGGCCAATTGATTTCGGACCGAGCCCAAAACTTGGGCAACATCATAATAAGGTGGGAGGAGTCATTCGGTGAGTATTGAGTGGAATCCAACCGCTAGAAATATGCAATACACCAACAACTCCATTTATGGCTCGAACTGAGTACGGACTTGAATTGTCCAATTTCTGTGGCCTATGGATTTCGGATGGTGCCCACAACTTGGGGAACATCATAATAAGGTGGAAGGAGTCATTCGGTGAGTTTTGAGTGAAATCTAATTTCTAGAACTATGCAATACACCAACCACAACACTTCAGGCAAAAACTGAGTGCGAACTTGAATTGTCCAATTTCTTACCCCTATTGATTTCGGATCGAGCCCAAAACTTGGGCAACAGCAAAATACGGTGGGAGGAGTCATTCGGTGAGTTTTGAGTGAAATCCAAATGCTAGAACTATGCAATACACCCACCACTCCATTTAAGGCACAAACTGAGTACGAATTTGAATTGTCCAATTTCTATGGCCTATTGATTTCGAAACGAGCCCAAAACTTGGGTGACAACATACTAAGGTGGGAGGAGTCATTCGGTGAGTTTCAAGCGAAATCCAATTGCTAGAACAGTGCAATACACCAACCATTCCATTTAAGGCACAAACTGAGTACGAACTTGAATAATCCAATTTCTATGGCCCATTGACTTCGGTTGGAGCCCAAAACTTGGGCAACTTGGTAATATGGTGGGAGGAGTCATTCAGTGAGTTTTGAGTGAAATCCAATCGCTAGAACTATGCAATACACCAACCACTCCATTTAAGGCACAAACTCAGTACGAATTTGAATTGTCCAATTTCTATGTCCCATTGATTTCGGATCGAGCCCAAAACTTGGGCAACAACATAATAAGGTGGGAGTAGTCATTCGGTGAGTTTTGAGTGCAATCCAATCGCTAGAACTATGAAATACACCAACCACTCCCATAAGGAACGAACTGCCTTTGAACTTGAATTGTCCAACTTCATACACCTACGGATTTCCGATCGAGCCCCAAAGTTGGGCATCGTAATAATATGGTGGGAGGAGTCATTTGGTGAGTTTTGAGTGAAATCCAATTGCTAGAACTATGCAGTACACCAACCACTCCAATTCGTAACGAACTGCCTTTGAACTTGAATTGTCCAATTTCTCACACCTATTGACTTCTGATCGAGCCCAAAACTTGGGCATCACTATAATATGGTGGGAGGGGTCATTTTGTGAGTTTTGAGTGAAATCCAATTGCAAGAACTATGCAAGACACCAACCACTCCAATTCGGAACGAACTGCCTGTGAACTTGAATTGTCAAATTTCTTACACCTATGGAATTCCGATCGAGCCCAAAACTTGGGCATCATCAAAATATGGTGGGAGGAGTTATTTGGTGAGTTTTGAGTGAAATCCAATTGCTAGAACTATGCAATACAACAACCACTCCCATTCGAAAAGAACTGTCTTTGAACTTGAATTGTCCAATTTCTTACACCTATTGATTTCCCATCGAGCCCAAAACTTGGGCACCATCATAATATGGTGGGAGGAGTCAGTTGGGGAGTTTTGAGTGAAATCCAATCGCTAGAAGTACGGAATACACCAACAACTCCTATAAGGAACGAACGCCTTTGAACCTGAATTGTCCAATTTCGTACCCCTATTGATTTCCGATCCAGCCCAAAACTTGGGCATCATCATAATATGGTGGGAGGAGTCATTTGGTGAGTTTTGATGGCATTTCGTTCCGAATTGGGGGGGTTGGTGTATTGCATAGTTCTAGCGATTGGATTGCACTCAAAACCCACCAAATGACTCCTCGCACCATATTATGATGATGCCCAAGCTTTGGGCTCGATCTGAAGTCAATAGGGGTAAGAAATTGGACAATTCAGGTTCAAAGGCAGTTCGTTCCTTACAGGAGTGGCTGGTATATTCCGTAGTTCTAGCGATTGGATTTCACTCAAAACTCACCAGATGACTCCTCCAACCTTATTATGATGATGCCCAAGTTTTCGTGCTCGATGGGAAATCAATAGGGGTAAGAAATTCGACAATTCAGGTTCAAAGGCAGTTCGTTCCTTATAGGAGTGGTTGGTGTATTCCGTAGTTCTAGCGATTGGATTTCACTCAAAACTCAGAAAATGACTCCTCCCACCATATTATGATGATGCCCAAGTTTTGGGCTCGAACGGAAATCCATAGGGGTAAGAAATTGGACAATTCAAGTTTGAAGGCAGTTCGTTCCGAATTGGTGTGGTTGGTGTATCGCATAGTTCTAGCGATTGGATTTCACTCAAAACTCACCAAAAGTCTCCTCCCACCATATTATGATGATGCCCAAGTTTTGGGCTCGATCGGAAATCAATAGGGGTAAGAAATTGGACAATTCAGGTTCGAAGGTAGTTCGTTTCTTATAGGAGTGGTTGGTGTATTCCGTAGTTCTGGCAATTGGATTTCACTCAAAACTTTCCAAATGACTCCTCCCACCATATTATGATGATGCCCAAGTTTTGGGCTCGATCGAAAATTAATAGGTGTAAGAAAATGGACAATTCAAGTTTGAAGGCAGTTCGTTCCGAATTGGAGTGGTTGGTGTATTCCGTAGTTCTAGCGATTGGATTTCACTCAAAACTCACCAAATGACTCCCCCCACCATATTATGATGATGCCCAAGTTTTGGGCCCGATCGGAAATCAATAGGGGTAAGAAATTGGACAATTCAGGTTCGAAGGCAGTTCGTTTCTTATAGGAGAGGTTGGTGTATTCCGTAGTTATAGTGATAGGATTGCACACAAAACTCACCAAATGACTCCTCCCACCATATTATGATGATGCCCAAGTTTTGGGTTCGATCGGAAATCAATAGGGGCAGGAAATTGGACAATTCAGGTTCAAAGGCAGTTCGTTCCTTATATGAGTGGTTGGTGTATTCCGTAGTTCTAGCAATCAAATTTCACTCAAAACTCACCAAATGACTACTCCCACCATATTACGATGATGCCCAAGTTTTGGGCTCGATCGGAAATCCGTAGGGGTAAGAAATTGGACAATTTAAGTTCGAAGATAATTCGTTCCTAGTTGGAGTGGTCGGTGTGTTGCAGAGTTCTAGCGATTGGGTTTCACTCAAAACTCACCAAATGACTCCTCCCACCATACTATGATGATGCCCAAGTTTTGGGCTCGATCGGAAATCCATAGGGGTAAGAAATTGGACAATTCAGGTTTGAAGGCAGTACGTTCCGAATTGGAGTCGTTGGTGTATTGCATAGTTCTAGCGGTTGGATTGCACTTAAAACTCACCAAATGACTCCTCCCACCATATTATGATGATTCCCAAGTTTTGGGCTCGATCGGAAATTAATAGGGGTAAGAAATTGGACAATTCAGGTTCGAAGGCAGTTCGTTCTTTATAGGAGTGGCTGGTGTATTCCGTAGTTCTAGCGATTGGATTTCACTCAAAACTCACCAAATGACTCTTCCCACCATACTATGGTGATGCCCATGTTTTGGGCTCGATCGGAAATCAATAGGGGTAAGAAATTGGACAATTCAGGTTCAAAGGCAGTTTGTTCCTGATAGGAGTGGTTGGTGTATTCCGTAGTTCTAGCCATTGGATTTCACTCAAAACTCACCAAATGACTCTTCCCACCATACTATGGTGATGCCCATGTTTTGGGCTCGATCGGAAATCAATAGGGGTAAGAAATTGGACAATTCAGGTTCCAAGGCAGTTTGTTCCTTATAGGAGTGGTTGGTGTATTCCGTAGTTCTAGCGATTGGATTTCACCCAAAACTCACCAAATGACTCCTCCCACCATATTATGATGATGCCCAAGTTTTGGGTTTGATCGGAAATCAATAGGGGTAGGAAATTGGACAATTCAGGTTCAAAGGCAGTTCGTTCCCTAGAGGAGTGGCGGGTGTATTCCGTAGTTCTAGCGATAGGATTGCACTCAAAACTCACCAAATGACTCCTCCCACCATATTATGATGATGCCCAAGTTTTGGGCTCGATAGGAAATCAATAGGGGTAAGAAATTGGACAATTCAAGTTCGAAGACAGTTCGTTCCGAGTTGGAGTGGTTGGTGTATTGCATAGTTCTAGCGATTGGATTTCACTCAAAACTCACCAAATGACTCCTCCCACCATATTATGATGATGCCCAAGTTTTGGGCTCGATCGGAAATTAATAGGGGTAAGAAAATGGACAATTCATGTTCAAAGGCAGTTCGTTCCTTATAGGAGTGGTTGGTGTATTCCATAGTTCTGGCAATTGGATTTCACTCAAAACTCACCAAATGACTACTCCAACCATATTATGATGGTGACCAAGCTTTGGGCCCGATTGGAAATCCAGAGGGGTAAGAAATTGGACAATTCAAGTTTGATGGCAGTTCGTTCCGAATTGGAGTGGTTGGTGTATTGCATAGTTCTAGCGATTGGATTTCTCTCAAAACACACCAAATGACTCCTCCCACCATATTATGATGGTGCCCAAGTTTTGGGCTCGATTGGAAATCAATAGGGGTAAGAAATTGGACAATTCAGGTTCAAAGGCAATTCGTTCCTTATAGGAGTGGCTGGTGTATTCCGTAGTTCTAGCGATTGGATTTCACTGAAAACTCACCAAATGACTCCTCCCACCATATTATGATGTTGCCCAAGTTTTGGACAATTCACGTTCGAAGGCAGTTCGTTTCCTATAGGTGTATTGGATAGTTCTAGCGATTGGGTTTCACTCAAAACAATTCGAATGACTCCTCCCACCATATTATGATGATGCCCAAGTTTTGGGCTCGATCGGAAATCAATAGGAGTAAGAAATTGGACAATTCAGGTTCGAAGGCAGTTCATTCTTTATCGGAGTGGCTGATGTATTCCGTAGTTCTAGCAATTGGATTTCACTCAAGGCTCACCAAATGACTCCTCCCACCATATTATGGTGATGCCCAAGTTTTGGGCTCAATCGGAAATCCATAGGGGTAAGAAATTGGACAATTCAAGTTCGAAGATAGTTCGTTACGAGTTGGAGTGGTTGGTGTATTCCGTGGATCTAGCGATCGAATTTCACTCAAAACTCACCAAATGAATCCCCCCACCATATTATGATGATGCCCAAGTTCTGGGCTCGATCCAAAATCAATAGGGGTAAGAAATTGGACAGTTCAGGTTCAAAGGCATTTCGTTCCTTATAGGAGTGGTTGGTGTATTCCATTGTTCTGGCAATTGGATTTCACTCAAAATTCACCGAATGACTACTCCCACCATATTTTGTTGAAGCCCAAGTTTTGGGGTCGATCTGAAATCCATAGGGGTAAGAAATTGGACAATTCAGGTTCAAAGGCAGTTCGTTCCTTATAGGAGTGGTTGGTGTATTCCATAGTTCTGGCAACTGGATTTTAGTCAAAACTAACCAAATGACTCCTCCCACCATATTATGATGATGCCCAAGTTTGGAGCTCGATCGGATATCCATAGGGGTAAGAAATTGGACAATTCAAGTTTGAAGGCAGTTCGTTCCGAATTGGAGTGGTTGGTGTATTGCATAGTTCTAGCAATTGGATTTCACTCAAAACTCACCGAATGACTTCTCCCACCATATTATGATGATGCCCAAGTTTTGGGCTCGATCGGAAATCAATAGGGGTAAGAAATTGGACAATTCAGGTTCAAAGGCAGTTCGTTCCTTATAGGAGTGGTTGGTGTATTCCGTAGTTCTAGCGATTAGATTTCACTCAAAACTCACCAAATGACTCCTCCCACCATAATATGATGATGCCCAAGTTTTGTGCTCGATCGGAAATCAATCGGGGTAAGAAATTGGACAATTCAGGTTCAAAGGCAGTTCGTTCGTTATAGGAGTGGTTGGTGTATTCCGTAGTTCTAGCGATTGGATTTCACTCAAAACTCACCAAATGACTCCACCCACCATATTATGATGATGCCCAAGTTTTGGGCTCGATCGGAAATCAATAGGGGAAAGAAATTGGACAATTCAGGTTCGAAGGTAGTTCGTTTCTTATAGGAGTGGTTGGTGTATTCCGTAGTTCTGGCAATTGGATTTCACTCAAAACTCACCAAATGACTCCTCCCACCATATTATGATGGGCTCGAACCCCCCGCTTCAATAATCTATTAGGGCCACGGTCGTTGGCCGAGACATAAAGAGGCGTGCCTACGGTCGGATTTTTTGAGGCACGGCCGGCCCAAAAAACCTTGGGAACCAGTTTGCGCTGGTTTCTAGGCTCCCCTGGTAGGCACGGCCTTGGGTAACCGGGTGCCCCTGGTTGCCCTCGTATTACCTCCTCTTTTGCGAGAGGCCAGATGTACTCGGGCTGAAACCCTTGAGACGGCCTACCCTTTTGCCCGCCGTTTTGCGGCCTTATAGGCTGGGCCATTTGAACATAGGGCCCGGCCTTTCCGACTGAGCCGAGTATTTTCAGAAGAATGCCACGGGTTTGACCGAGGTACACTCGGTCCTCCGGGCATCGAGGTATGGCCACCTGGTTTTGTTGGGTTGGAGCATGATGGGATTCCAAGTGCGTCCGTGTTATTATCGGAAGGGCTGGATCGTGTATTTGTACCGGCGGCGTAGCAGTCGACCCTTCTTGATCGTTTTGTCGCGGTGACGCTTCGGCCATGTTATTTTGGCCGGATAGTGCTTGGTCGGCCAAAATATGGGTCGGGCCGAGATTGTGGACCCTGGATACCGCAGGTCTACTTCGTCCTGCTGCTCTGGCCAACGCGTGGAATGGGCCGCGCGTGGTTTTCATCGTATGAATTAGCCCAGAATCCGTCCTCGTAGGCTGGCGCTGCCCCCGGCCATTGGTTGGTAGCGGAGAATGCTGGCCGTGGCCTGGCACTTCGGTGCAGCCATAAACGTCGAGGCTACTGTCTTCGCCGTGTGTTTGGCCCTTTCGGCTATTTTGTCCAGCTTCGGGAGACGCCGCAGGTGAAGTTGTCGGCATCTCTTCTTGAAAAAATATTCGCAGCTCGGAGGAGAATCTGTCCACTGCGGCCATGAAGGATGTTTCTATCCTGCAGGCCTGCTTGGACATCTGTTCTTCCATCGCTGCCTGTTTCTGTATGGACTCGGCCGGGCGGTCCGTCGTGGTAGGAACGTTGGTTTCCATCACAAGCTTTGACAAGGAATCCCACCGGGCGTGCCAAAAGTGTCTGCCGCGCAAATCTCACGGCCTGGGGTTCCGGGCCGAGGGGATCTGCGTTAACACGCGGTTTCCTGCTTTTGGACGGGGTGCGTTTGTGCGCGGGCGTGCCAGCACGGTCTACCGTGCGTCGAGATGTTTGAGGTGTTGATAGTGTTTAGATGGTGCGCCTATCTGAACTCGTCTTCTAATCAAACGATTGTAGCCGAGAGAGGAACTAGTCTCGGCTGTGAGGTTCACGGCCTGAACTACAAGGCCGTTGAATGGTGGTGTTTGGTGGATTTTGGGGCGGTGCTCCGGCGCGCCACTCGATGAGCGGCGGTCGTATGATATATGGGGTGAGTGAGCGAACAACAAGGGTGGTGCTCCGGCGCCTTGAAAATCAAGGGTCGTTTGATATATTGATGAATGGATTTTCCTTACAAACTAACACTACTCCTAGAAAAGCAAGTAAAGATATTGAAAGTGCATTACAGGAAAATATAAGTTGCTCCGTGGGAGGCTTTTGTTTGGTGTTTGAACCTTTTGAAAGTGGTCTTGAGTCTTGTATTTATAGGTAGAGCTCCTGGAGGGGTAATCGAGGCTGAAAATCTGCATGGTGGAGCCTGATTACGCCAAGTGGGTAGTCTAATCTACATTTGGGATCGTGAAGTATGGTGGTGTGACTCCATGAATCCCGGTGAATCTCGGCCGCCGCCCTGATCGTGGGTTCTGCGCTACAAACTAACACTACTCCTAGAAAAGCAAGTAAAGATATTGAAAGTGCATTACAGGAAAATATAAGTTGCTCCGTGGGAGGCTTTTGTTTGGTGTTTGAACCTTTTGAAAGTGGTCTTGAGTCTTGTATTTATAGGTAGAGCTCCTGGAGGGGTAATCGAGGCTGAAAATCTGCATGGTGGAGCCTGATTACGCCAAGTGGGTAGTCTAATCGACATTTGGGATCGTGAAGTATGGTGGTGTGACTCCATGAATCCCGGTGAATCTCGGCCGCCGCCCTGATCGTGGGTTCTGCGCTTCTGGCCGTGGAGACGCATTTATTGCTCTGATAGCCAATTACCTAATCTCTCAAGCTGCAAAGAGCTTTGTGAGAATGTTGGCGTCTAATCATTCTGATCTCTGTCACCAAATCTTGACTCCAATCACTTCCCACCTTCCCTCGCGCATTGAATGCTCATTCTTGGCCAGTGGGTTTGCTGCAATAAACAGAGACCTTGCTTCATTAAATGGAGCGTGGGACCCTGCTGTCACGTGACGATCTGACTTTAATGCCTTTGGCCGTGACCTCGCTCCATCTCGGCCTCGGCCTATAACCTTGGCCGAGATAACCATGCCTTGGTGATTTTCCTCGTGTTTCTCTGGAAAGCCAAACACCCTGACAAAACGCTGCGTTTCAGCTTGAGGCCGAGAAGAGTTATTCCCCCGGCCAATTCACGGCCGTGATTTATTAGGCACAAACAGTTCTAGCGATTGGATTTCACTCAAAACTCACCAGATGACTCCTCCCACCATATTATGATGATGCCCAAGTTTTGGGCTCGATCTGAAGTCAATAGGGGAAAGAAATTGGACAATTCAGGTTCAAAGGCAGTTCGTTCCGAATTGGAGTGGTTGGTGTATTGCATAGTTCTAGCGATTCGATTTCACTCAAAACTCACCAAATGACTCCTCCCACCATATTATGATGATGCCCAAGTTTTGGGCTCGATCGGAAATCAATAGGGATAAGAAATTGGACAATTCAGGTTCAAAGGCAGTTCGTTCCTTATAGGAGTGGTTGGTGTATTCCATAGATCAAGCGATCGGATTTCTTTCAAAACGCACCAAATGACTCATCCCACCATATTATTATGATGACCAAGTTTTGGGGTCGATCGGAAATCCATGGAGGTAAGAAATTGGACAATTCAAGTTCGAAGACAGTTCGTTCCGAATTGGAGTGGTTGGTGTATTGCATAGTTCTAGCGATTGGATTTCACTCAAAACTCACCAAATGACTCATCCCTCCATATTATGATGATGCCCAAGTTTTGGGGTCGATCGGAAATCCATAGAGGTAAGAAATTGGACAACGCAAGTTCGAAGACAGTTCATTCCGAATTGGAGTGGTTGGTGTATTGCGTAGTTCTAGCGATTGGATTTCACTCAAAACTCCCCAAATGACTCCTCCCACCATATTAACATGATGCCCAATTTTTGGGCTCGATCGGAAATCAATAGGGGTAAGAAATTGGACAATTCAGGTTCAAAGGCAGTTCGTTTCTTATAGGAGTGGTTGGTGTATTCCGTAGTTCTAGCGATTGGATTTCACTCAAAACTCACCGAATGACTCCTCCCACCGTATTTTGATGATGCCCAAGTTTTGGGTTGATCGTAAATCCATAAGGGTAAGAAATTTGACAATTCAAGTTCAAAGGCAGTTCGTTCCTCATAGGAGTGGTCGGTGTATTCCGTAGTTCTAGCGATTGGATTTCACTCAAAACTCACCAAATGACTCCTGCCACCATATTATGATGATGCCCAAGTTTTGGGCTCGATCGGAAATCCATAGGGGTAAGAAATTGGACAATTCAAGTTCGAAGACAGTTCGTTCCGAATTGGAGTGGTTGGTGTATTGCATAGTTCTAGCGATTCGATTTCACTCAAAACTCACCAAATGACTCCTCCCACCATATTATGATGATGCCCAAGTTTTGGGCTGGATCGGAAATCAATAGGGGTAAGAAATTGGACAATTCAGGTTCAAAGGCAGTTCGTTCCTTATAGGAGTGGTTGGTGTATTCCGTAGTTCTAGCGATCGGATTTCACTCAAAACTCACCAAATGACTCCTCCCACCATATTATGATGATGCCCAAGTTTTGGGTTGATCGTAAATCCTTAAGGGTAAGAAATTTGACAATTCAAGTTCGAAGACAGTTCGTTCCTTATAGGAGTGGTTGGTGTATTCCGTAGTTCTAGCGATTGGATTTCACTCAAAACTGACCAAATGACTCCTCCCACCATATTAGGATGATGCCCAGGTTTTGGGCTCGATCGAAAATCAAAAGGGGTAAGAAATTGGACAATTCAGGTTCACAGGCAATTCGTTCCGAATTGGGGTGGTTTGTGTATTGCATAGTTCTAGCAATTGGATTTCACTCAAAACCCACCAAATGACTCCTCCCACCATATTATGATGATGCCCAAGTTTTGGGCTCGATCGGAAATCCATAGGGGTAAGAAATTGGACAATTCAAGTTCAAAGACAGTTCGTTCCGAATTGGAGTGGTTTGTGTATTGCATAGTTCTAGCGATTGGATTTCACTCAAAACTCACCAAATGACTCCTCCCACCATATTATGATGATGCCCAAGTTTTGGGCTCGATCGGAAATCAATAGGGGGTAAGAAATTGGACAATTCAGGTTCAAAGGCAGTTCGTTCCTTATAGGAGTGGTTGGTGTATTCCGTAGTTCTAGCGATTGGATTTCACTCAAAACTTACCAAATGACTCCTCCCACCATATTATGATGATGCCCAAGTTTTGGGCTCGATCGGAAATCAATAGGGGTAAGAAATTGGACAATTCAGGTTCAAAGGCAGTTCGTTCCTTACAGGAGTGGTTGGTGTATTCCGTAGTACTAGCGATTGGATTTCACTCAAAACTCACCAAATGACTCCTCCCACCATATTGTGATGATGCCCAAGTTTTGGGCTCGATCGGAAATCCATTGGGGTAAGAAATTGGACAATTCAAGTTCGAAGGCAGTTCGTTCCGAATTGGAGTGGTTTGTGTATTGCGTAGTTCTAGCGATTGGATTTCCCTCAAAACTCAGCAAATGACTCCTCCCACCATATTATGATGATGACCAAGTTTTGGGTTCGATCGGAAATCCATAGGGGTAAGAAATTGGACAATTCAGGTTCAAAGGCAGTTCGTTCCTTATAGGAGTGGTTGGTGTATTCCGTAGTTCTAGCGATTGGATTTCACTCAAAACTCACCAAATGACTCGTCCCACCATATTATGATGATGCCCAAGTTTTGGGCTCGATCGGAAGTCCATGGGGGTAAGAAATTGGACAATTCAAGTTCGTAGGCAGTTCGTTCCGAATTGGAGTGGTTTGTCTATTGCATAGTTCTAGCAATTGGGTTTCACTCAAAACTCACCAAATGACTCCTCCCACCATATTATGATGATGCCCAAGTTTTGGGCTCGATCGGAAATCAATAGGGGGTAAGAAATTGGACAATTCAGGTTCAATGGCAGTTCGTTCCTTATAGGAGTGGTTGGTGTATTCCGTAGTTCTAGCGATTGGATTTCACTCAAAACTCCCCAAATGACTCCTCCCACCATATTATGATGATGCCCAAGTTTTGGGCTCGATCGA
The DNA here is from genome assembly GCA_020521455.1 of Prunus kanzakura. Lineage (NCBI taxonomy): Eukaryota > Viridiplantae > Streptophyta > Magnoliopsida > Rosales > Rosaceae > Prunus > Prunus kanzakura. The sequence continues at coordinate 26,328 of BPUM01001306.1, read as the reverse complement.
AATCAATAGGGGTAAAAAAGTGGACAATTCAGGTTCAAAGGCAGTTCGTTCCTTATAGGAGTGGTTGGTGTATTCCGTAGTTCTAGCGATTGGATTTCACTCACACTACTACAAAAATGGAAAAAGACAACCAGAAAAAGACGATGGTATAAGATAAAACCGTCGTTTTATTTAAACAAATGACGGTATAAAAAAAACTGGTCGTGGATAAGTTCCTTACTGTTGAATATTTTTAAAAGACGACGCATACAAATGAAAAAGCGTCGTTTTTAAAAAAGGATTTCTTCAGAGATAAAATCTGACCAAAAAAACAACGACAGCAGGTATGAATCCACCGACGTAGAAAATAAAGACGACAGTTCACCAAAAAACCTGCCGTGTTAACTCCTAACTAAACACGACCAACTGTTCTTAATCCGCGTCGTATAATATAATGGAATCCACGTCTGTATACTACGACGGTGCATTCTCTGTAAACCGCCGACTTATTATTTTGGAGTGAACTACGACGGTACCTACAACACTACTGTCGTTTTTATTTACCACGTCCTAAGTTCAAATTACCGTCGTATTTGTTTAGTTTATACGTCTGCCTTCTCTGTAAACCGCCGTCTTATTTTTATAGCTTTTTAAAATTAATTAATTTTTCTTTTATTTTGGTAATATCTTTCTTAACACAAAACAAAATTTAATTCTCAATCCTCAACAACATTTTCATCTTAAAAGGCAAAATCTCTTCGTGTTAAATATTGATCAATATTTACACAATATATGTACACAAATTTGGCAAATACATCGTGGTTTCTTTTCTGCCTTCACCCTCAGCTTGTTCAACTGTTTCTTCCTCTCATATGCAAGCTGGGCCCTCTCCTTCCTCTTGTTCTCAAGCTCCTGCACAGCCACAGATGAATATCTAATAATTTCAGAAAATCAAAATCAACAAAGTATGAAAAGCTCACTCCTCGATTCCCATTTTCATCAAAATCAACTGTTTCTTCAAAACTCCTGTGTAGCAAGGGTGGAACCAGACTTAGAACCTGTTGTGGGTTGTGCCCTCGTATGCCTTCAAACGGGCAAGTGCGGCTGCAAACCCATGCAGGTTCTAAGGTTGGTTCCACCCTTGCTACACAGGAGGATGTAGCAAACCCATGGGAAGTGAGGAATCATTCTGCAAACCCATTTGCTTTCAGAAAGACAATTTCTTGTGAGGGTTAAAAAACGCGTGAAAAAATGCTATTTAAACAAAATAACCGTAAATATCCACGTCGGTTATAATATAAATACCGACGTCATATTTGAATAATCAACATCATAACTACATCGGAAATCCAAAAGTCATTTGGCGCGTATTAAAAAGATAACTACATCGGAAATCCAAAAGTCATTTGGCGCGTATTAAAAAGAGAACGACGTCGTTTTCAGAACCGCAAAGTAACCACGTCGGTTTATTAAAATACACAGTCGTTGAAATTACAAGTACAACGTCAGTTTAGAGAAAAAAAGCGCCGTCATAACCACATCGGAATTCCAAAAGTCTTTCGGCAGTTGTGATAACCACGTCATGTATGAATTATCTACCGTCTTTATAACTAAATAATACGGCGGTTTTTTAATAACAACGTCGTTGTATTGAACTCTGGGAAAATATATAAACTTTTCATCACCTGACCTAATATTTTACGGTTTTCTCTTCCCGATAAAGTATCGTAGTTTCCCTCTCATTTCCCAAATCACCATTTTCGTCACCTGACCTAGCATCATCGTCTGAATCATCGTCTTCATCTCCAAATCACCATTTTGGTCTTCGTCTTCGTCGGAAGGAAACATTTCTTTGCACGCCGGTGTTATTCAAGGTTTTTTCTCACTCTCTTCCCTTTTTTTACTTTTCATTTGCATGCCGTAGTTGTCTGGAAACAAGATTCTGTCAAATTGAAGAAATCTTTCACTGGTTTTGATTAAATACATAAGTAGATACTCTCACGACGCCAAAAGACGACAGTTCTGTCTTGTTTTCGACGATAGAATGGACACACCACGACGGCCGTAATGCAAACTGCACGACGGTGGCTAAAAACCGTCATGGTGTGACAATTAATACGTCGGCACTACAAGAAAATAGGCCTTAGTTGTCACTTCATAGTTGACGTTTATTGAAAAACCGTCAAGTATTCTACTAAATACTGACACTTTTTTAAAAACGTCAACTAAAGCCCTCCATACATGACACTTATTAAAAACCATCAACGAAAAACCCCTTATAGCTGACACTTCTTAAAACCCGTCAAGGAAAAATTCTTTATACTTGACACTTATTAAAAACCATCAAGGAAAGGCCCAATATACTTGACACTTATACAAAACCCAAAAATAAATAGGTGGGTTGAAGTGGTACCATGCACCTTCCGTAGCTGATTGGACTCCAAAATGTTGAAGACTCATCCAAAACTCACTCACGGACCCCAACTCTCTCCTTCTTTTGTTTCCTAACCCTAGCCGCAACAATCTTCCCTCTCATCATCTGTCTCTCTGCTATCTCTCATCATCTGTGTCTTTCTCTCTACTCTACCTATCACTCTCTTCATCTATTAGTCGCTGACTCTCGTTTTCATATCTCAGCAATTTTTTTATTATAAAGAAATCTCTCTGAAAATTAGAAGAATTAACTCAACACAAAGATGGTGAACGCTGAAGCAGCTCTAAGCGTCGTCGGCATCATTGGTACGTGGTGCCTTGGATTTGTTCTCTTTCTCTCTGCAACAAATTCAAATACTATTGATTTGTGTTTTTTGTTCTTTGTGAATTCTTCTGACCGTAGTGGAATTTTGTGTGTATAAAGGAAAGCGATAATGATTTGAGTGTTCCGATTTTGGTTTGTTTAGTTAATTTAATTTTGTGCAGGCAATGTCATCTCGTTTGGCCTTTTCCTCTCCCCAGTGTAACCTCTCTCTCTCTCTCTCTCTCTCTCTCTCTCTCTCTCTCTCTCTCTCTCTCTCTCTCTCTCTGTGGATCTGATGGTTTTTTTGTTCCGGTTTCTGATTGTAGAAAATTTTCTAGCACATGTGATGTTCTTCGTTTCTTAATATATTTTCTAACACATGTGAGAATTTTCTAGCAAGAAATGTGAAATCTTGCCTCTGCATGTGTAGCACCAAACTTAAAAAACTGTAAGTAGTAAAATTAGTGAGTGTATTTATGTCTCATATAGATATATATGATGTGTATGTGTTATGTATTCATTACATCTATTTCTGTATTTTCTGATTTCTGATTATATGCAAAGAGGGTGAATAATAAGAATAATCACTAGTCATTACTTAGAAACTATTTATGGGGAAAAGTGGAAATCGATCAATTATGTGTGTTTTGTTTTTTGATGTGCTGAAAAGAGAGCAGAGAATCCAAGGTTGTTCACTGCTAACTTTGAACTGCATAATCATGGGAGGGACTTTTGACTTATTGGACCTACCTATGCCATCTGTTTAATGTTTTGGTGTTCCTGTTCCTAAATTAGAAACCTTTTATATTCTAGAGCAAAATGAGCAATGGACTTCTTTGGGATTCCATCACAGTTTTTCTTGTTCCCTTTGGAATTTCCTTACTCTTTTTTTCCTCTGTTTGAATTGATTTTCTGAACATAGCCTTTTTTCTTTTGGTTGAAATTGTCGAAACATAGTTGATTTGCAACAGATGGAAAATCTTATTTATCTTTTCCAATATTCTTTATTATAAGAAATAAAAGTTTTGGAAGCTGACATGCTAGACCTGCCTTTTAGTTCATATGTTCAGTAAAAATGATCTTAGATGTGCCATCAATATCGATTTGGGTTGGGCATGTTTAAAGGTACTTGTGGGTTTGTTATGTAACTTTTCATCATAATGGCATTATACATGTTGCTTGTAACTTGTGAAGATGGGTCAGATATCCCTTACAGATTTTTAGAACTTTTAGCATTGTGATCCGATCTTCAGTAGATAGTTTTTACTAGCTATTTTGGTTTTGAGTTTTATGATTATCTTTTGAGTTTTAGGTTTCATTCTTGGTCTTTAATCTGTGCAGGTTTTCACTTTCTAATTTCTATTTAGATGCATTTGCAGACAAGGTGAGGATTCTTTTCTAGAACTTATCTTTGTTCAAATTCCTGTTACTTGCTCCTAGTTTCTTTTCATATTTCCAAAAATGCAAACTGAGATTTTGCTCTTATCAAGTTCATTCTAGAGATAACTGAGGGCTGCATATAAGGATTAATTATCTAAACTTATCTTGTTGATCTTTTTTCATTTTGAGTACATTTTGATAGATGTACACATATGTACAGAAAATTTAACAGCATAGTTAGCTTTAGTTGGTTGTAAAATTAATGAATATCTATTGCCTAAATACACAAGAAGATATGAAGCATGCAATTAGGAAGTTTATTGTTACTAGCTTGTTATAAATTGTGGTAGATTCTCTCTCTCTCTCTCTCTCTCTCTCTCTCTCTCTCTCTCTCTCTCTCAGATGCATATGCTATTGTTTGACAGATTAATGCAATCAATAAGGGGGCAGACAGGCTCATCAAGGAGGCTTCGAATCCATTAATGTTGAATATGTTCAGTTTTAGATATAAGTCTTGTGTGTATTCAGTTATTGTATATAATCATCATATTCATTGGACATGCAATTTAATTTTTTATTTAATCTATGTTATATTACGGTATCAAAGAAATATTGTTAATGTGTTTTCAATATTATCTATTTTTAATATGTAACATTTATTGTATAGTGGTACAATTTCCTCTTCTGTTCTTTTTTTTTATATTACCCCTTTGTTCCTTGATGGCTAAAAACCGTCAAGAAAAGAGCTGAGAAGTGTCAACAAAAAGGTATGCTGATAGTTTAAAAGCGTCAAGGTTTACTATAAGTTGACGGTTTTTATAGAAACGTGACGCTTTTAAGCAGTCAAAAGAATCCTTTCCTTGACGGTTAAAAAGCGTCAAGGATGTGGGTACCCTTTTCCTGACACTGGCATTCTTGACGCTTTTTGAGCCGTCAGCTAATGGCTTTAGTGACACTTTTTAGCCGTCAGCAAATGGTGTTTTTCTTGTAGTGCGGAAACAAGATAAAACCGTCGTCTAGTGAGAGAAGAACAATCGTTTTGTAATTTTAAACCACGTCAGTTATTGTTAATAACCGACGTAGTTTATTCACATTTACGTCATGAAATATATAAAACCGTCGTCTTATTTTCATTCATGATCTAAGAGACTGTTTAATAGGACGTCACTTGTTTAATGTTACCGTCGTTGTTTTGTATTATTACGTCGTTTCTTTTTAATAACCGACGTTGTTTTCCTGGCAGATTAATCAAAAATGGTTTCGGAATCTCAAAACAAGGAAGCTGAAGCGTCAAAGGCCAAAGCAGGTTCAATGGCACAAGGGGATGAACCCAAAACAGGTTCAGTGGAAGTTGAAAAATCAATTCAAAGCAAACCCTCGAAGAGGATGAGATTTTCCTCAACCTCAGAGAAAGACTCGAGCACAGCCACATTTGTTGAGGAGCCAAAATCTGGCCGCGGTATCAGCACAATGAGCCATGTTGTGAAGAGGAAAATTGAGAAGGTTAAGCCTGTGGTTGAGTTCAATAAAGATGGCAAACCACATGGCAAGGCTGCTGTTGAGATGCAGTCTTTCATTGGTGTTTTGGCACGCACCAGAGTCCCTCTTGTGGTCAAGAAATGGAAACAATTACCCAAGGACGTGAAGGAGCAGATTTGGGAAGCTGTTCAAATGTCCTATGTTATTGGGGATAGTTACAAGAACTTGGTCTTGCAGTCTGCCGCCAAAAAATGGAAGGATTTCAAGTATAACGTAACTAGGCAGTATATCCTTCCTTACGCACATGACAGGGAGAGGTTAAGAGAAACCCCTGCGCTTTATAAGTTCATAGAGAAATCGCAATGGGATGCCTTCGTAGTTTCAAGGTTAACCCCAGATTTTGAGGCTAAGCATGCTGAGCAGAAGGAGAGGAGGGAGAAATTGGAGTACAACCATAGGTTGTCTAGAAAAGGGTATGTTGGTTTGACGGACCAATTGGTAGAAACCATGCCCGAAGGTCAAGAAATCGATCGAGCTGTTCAAAGGCATTGGACAATAAGGGTAAGAAATTGGACAATTCAGGTTCAAAGGCAGCTCGTTCCTTATAGGAGTGGTTGGTGTATTCCGTAGTTCTAGCGTTTGGGTTCCATATAGGAGTGGTTGGTGTATTCCGTAGTTCTAGCGATTGGATTTCACTCAAAACTCGCCAAATGACTCCTCCCACCATATTATGATGATGCCCAAGTTTTGGGCTCGATCGGAAATCAATAGGGGTAAGAAATTGGACAATTCAGGTTCAAAGGTAGTTCGTTCCTTATAGGAGTGGCTGGTGTATTCCGTAGTTCTAGCGATTGGATTTCACTCAAAACTCACCAAATGACTCCTCCCACCATATTATGATGATGCCCTAGTTTTGGGCTCGATCGGAAATCAATAGGGGTAAGAAATTGGACTATTCAGTTTCAAAGGCAGTTCGTTCCTTATAGGAGTGGTTGGTGTATTCCGTAGTTCTAGCGATTGGATTTCACTCAAAACTCACCAAATGACTCCTCCCACTATATTATGATGATGCCCAAGTTTTGGACTCTATCGGAAATCAATAGGGGTAAGAAATTGGACAATTCAGGTTCAAAGGCAGTTCGTTCCTTATAGGAGTGGTTGGTGTATTCCGTAGTTCTAACGATGGGGTTCCTTATAGGAGTGGTTGGTGTATTCCGTAGTTCTAGCGATTGGATTTCACTCAAAACTCACCAAATCACTCCTCCCACCATATTATGACGATGCCCAAGTTTTGGGCTCGATCGGAAATCAATAGGGGTAAGAAATTGGACAATTCAGGTTCAAAGGCAGTTCGTTCGTTATAGGAGTGGTTGGTGTATTCCGTAGTTCTAGCGATTGGATTTCACTCAAAACTCAACAAATGACTCCTCCCACCACATTATGATGATGCCAAAGGTTTGGGCTCGATCGGAAATCAATAGGGCTAAGAAATTGGACAATTCAGGTTCAAAGGCAGTTCGTTCCTTATACGAGTGGTTGGTGTATTCCGTAGTTCTAGCGATTGGATTTCACTCAAAACTCACCAAATGACTCCTCCCACCATATTATGATGATGCCCAAGTTTGGGGCTCGATCGGAAATCCATAGGGGTAAGAAATTAGACAATTCAAGTTCGAAGGCAGTTCGTTCCGAATTGGAGTGGTTGGTGTATTGCATAGTTCTAGCGATTGGATTTCACTCAAAACTCACCAAATCACTCCTCCCACCATATTATGATGATGCCCAAGTTTTGGGCTCGATCGGAAATCAATAGGGGGAAGAAATTGGACAATTCAAGTTCGAAGGCAGTTCGTTCCGAATTGGAGTGGTTAGTGTATTGCGTAGTTCTACTGATTGGATTTCACTCAAAACTCACCAAATGACTCCTCCCACCATATTATGATGATGCCCAAGTTTTGGGCTGGATCGGAAATCAATAGGGGGAAGAAATTTGACAATTCAGGTTCAAAGGCAGTTCGTTCCTTATAGGAGTGGTTGGTGTATTCCGTAGTTCTAGTGATTGGATTTCACTCAAAACCCACCAAATGACTCCTCCCACCATATTATGATGATGCTTAAGTTTTGGGCTCGATCGGAAATCAATAGGGGTAAGAAATTGGACATTTCAAGTTCGAAGCCAGTTCGTTCCGAATTGGAGTGGTTGGTGTATTGCATAGTTCTAGCGATTGGATTTCACTCAAAACTCACCAAATGACTCCTCCCACCATATTATGATGATGCCCAAGTTTTGGGCTCGATCGGAAATCCATAGGGGTAAGAAATTGGACAATTCAGATTCGAAGGCAGTTCGTTCCTTATAGGAGTGGTTGGTGTATTCCGTAGTTCTAGCGATTGGATTTCACTCGAAACTCACCAAATGACTCCTCTGTTGCGTTGATTCAGCTGCACTAAAATAGGTTCAACTGCATCCTGAACTTGTGATACTCGCAAGTGCACGAGCCGTTCAGTAGTATAGCAGATGTAAGTGCGAGGTCGATTCCACAGGGATTGGTGATTGAATGATCCAATTCAATTTTCCTACACAAAACAAAAATGAAAACAAAAGAAACAAAACAAGAAGAAAGAATGTACATTACAAAAAAAATAAATTACAACTAAGAAAACATTAAGGAAACTAAGAGAACTTTGAGGAAGAAAGGAAGTGTTTGAGAACTTTGAGGAGGGAGAAGAAAGTGTTTGAGAAGTGTTTGGGAGCTTTAGAGAAGGGAGAATAAAGTATTTGAGAACTTGGAGAAGAGAAAGGTGTTTGGGAAGTGTTTGAGAACTTAGAGAATTTGGTGAAGGAATGGGAATTGTGTTTGAGAACTTTAGAGAATTTTGGAAGAGAAGAGACATGTGTTTGAGGAATTGGAGAATGTTTGGAAGAGAATGTGTTTAAGAAGTGTTTCAAGAACATGGAGACTTTTGAAGAGAATAGAGAAATGTTTGAGAAGTGTTTGAAGATTTAGTAAAAAGATCATATTACAACAATTGAGAACTACAAAGAGAAACTAAAAGAATTTGAGGGAGATAAGGGAAGGGAGCTCTAGAGAAGTGTTTGAGAGCTCCCCCCCTTGGGGTGTGTTTACAAGCTTAGAGAACTTCCCTATTTATAGGCCTAGGGGAAGTGAAAATCTGAATTATACAATAGAGTTCACTAACCACACTCACTTCACCAACTTACAACACTTAATTCACCTAACACACTATTGCATTTGAAAACAATTCCTCTTGTCTTTAGGCTTAATGTTGCAGCTCCCACTTCATCTTCTTTTGGCTGCTGCAAAATTCCACTCAAAAATAGGTATTGAATATGCTTCACCAAACTTTCCCACAATCAACAACACTTCATCATGCATATGTCATGCATGACAATGCATTGCAGCCAGCTTTTGGGATCGTTTTGGGCTTGTGGCTCCAATCTGAAAAATCTGGAAAAATATGGATCTTGAAGCTCTTTGTCTTATCTTTCCAAGCATATGCAGCCCAACTCAAGGAAAAATCGGGAAGGCCTTCAAATGTGATTTTTGGCCCAGTAACGCAGATGCTGCCGAATTTGACCTTAAGTTGCCAAAACATGTATAACTTTCTCTAGAAGACTCGGAATCATGAACCGCAAAATTATACAGAAACTAGACTTCCGTATCTTTCCAATGATGTATGGCTCATCATCTGGTTCTTCTTGAGCAAGTACAGTCCAATCCGTGAAGTTGACTGATCTGCAGACACCATTTTGAGCTAACTTGTCTCCAAAATGCAATTAGTGAGTCTCAAGCTTATAACACTGAAACAAACACAAAACTTATTAAAAGCACAAGTTTAACTCAAAAACATAACCAAATCATAAGTTAGAAGGGTACAAAATGATATGTAAATATGCACCGATCATATACCCCCAAATCTAGATTTTGCTTGTCCTCGAGCAAAACAAAAAGGGAAACACAGATAAAAACAAAACAAGAAGTTAACTAGACCACTTTCGTAGGTAACTCGATTGCATTTAGCATATGCAACAAGCCTTTAAACCTCTAGGCATCCCTAGTAGGAGGAGTTGTGTCTCCTGAGGGTTTAACAGATACGATACCCACAAACGTTTTTCTAACTCTACAAAACAAAGTAATTAGAAAACTTAAAAGATTGTTAGTCCTTAAGCAAAACCAAAAACAAAAACAAACATAAATACATTAACAAAAACAAAACAAAAAAACAAAAACAAAAAAAAATTACAAAAATAAAAAGAACTCAAAACAATCTTTCCGAACATTTTCTGAAGGGAAATGACTCATGCACATGACTTAAACGTTTTAACAATGAAAGCTTAGTTTTAGACATTATTTACAAAGCGGCAAAGTTCAAAACATAATATGCTCAAAGTGTAGTAGTGTGAAAGCCAAATGCAACAAATTTTCCCAATCTTAGTTTTCACACAATTTCGAAAATCATACAAAGCACAAGTTCAACTTCAAATCTCACCAAAGTTGTCCTCTCACAAATGAATCACTCAGTTATAAACATGAGAATAGAGTTAAACCATAAGGACTTAACTCGAAATTAAAAGATGAAGAACTTGCATTAATATGATCTCAAGAAGGATGTCAAACACTTAAAAGTAAGAAAATGGATGCAATTCAACCACATGACATTTATGATCAATTTAGGTCTTTAGTAAAGGTTGTAATTGGGCCAAGGGTGTAAGGTGAGTAAGAAATGAAAGGTATGGATAATACAAAGTCCAAGGAACTCGCAATGTAAGAGCATAAAATAATTGTTTACAAGACTTCGAATCATCACAATTAGATTTTTTTTCTTTTACATGATCAAAACTCCTTATACCTTCATTTACATTGATTCATACTCCTTTCCTTTAATTGAACAAACACCAATTTATTTTGAAGGCCCAAAAATGAAATTTTCAATCAACCACCACTTAACTTTTCTCTTTTCTTTCACCAATTGTGTGATTTTTTTTTTCTTCGAAATGTAACACCCATTCCCAAACTTAGTAAGAAAAACACATCCCAATTAAAGCTCATGAGTTCCTTAGAAAGGTAAATATTTGTTTTTCAGGCTAAGGCAAGGACATATAATTGGTAAATGAAAGAAAAGGTTTACATGTAGGCTCAAAATGGTTAACAATGGAAAATCATGCTTAAGCATGCATAAGGTTAGCTTGAAAGGCACAAACGATCCAAAGAAGGCCTTAATATCATTTCTTTAAATGTCATGAAGTTAAATTACATAAGAATGAATGACTTTTAAGTGTTAAACCAAATCAATGAACAATGAGATCAAACAACAACTTTGATGACAAGAAAATAAGAGTACATGTATAACACTCATGAATTGAAGTACAAGGCTCAAAAGCTCACTTTATATGGTTGGTTATATAAGTCTAATTTATGCTTCATACAATTCTTTAGATCATGCAAATCCTTTAATTGGAAAATTATGAAACAAATGGCAAGTGTAAAGAATGTTTCAAACATATCATGCTAGAACAGTGCCAATTTTAATTTTTTAATTTTTTAATTTTTTAATTTATAAAAAGAAAATTTAAATTTTTACTTTTTTAAAAAAAATAAAATAAAATGAAATCCAATTTTTATTTAAGTCATGCAAATATTTATCATAATCTCATCATATGTGTTCGGAAAGTGACTCAAAAACAAAACAAAACAACACTCAAATAGAAGAAAAACAAGCAAAAATTTCAATTTAATTTTTTTTTTTTATAAAGAAAAACCAAATTTACATGCTAAACTCCAATACCCCCAAACCTAGAAATGAACATTGTCCTCAATATTTAAAAATTAGCCACAAACAATGTCATAACAACAAATGAAAGGTATTAAAGCAAATTAAAAAAAAATCACAAAAAACACAAAAACAAAATAAAATAAAATAATTACAAAACCGACAAACAAACCAACAAAAAAAAAAATGAAACAGTAAACCCTAATCACACAATTCTGAAACCCAAAAAAAAAAAAAAAAAAATTTGAAGCCCAAAGCCCACAATTTCGAAACACAAACCACGGTGAATTTAACCCACTTTGAAACCCAAACTAAGGTGAAAAACCCGACCCACAATTTGTTTTTATTTCCCGTTTTTTTTAAATTATTATTTAGTTTTGTAAAAACAAATTATCGAACCGTGATTAGCAACACAAAGAGCGGGATTTTTTTTTAATTTTTAAACATGGGTCATGATGTCTCGGTTTAGTGTAAGGGACCAACAGACGGGGCGAGACACGTGTCGACGCATAGAGGCGCCGCAGACTCCACAAGCAGAAATTACGGGGCCATACAAAGTCGTGACGACTTTACAGAACGCGTCCGTTCAGAAAGGTCACATCGTGATAAATGAGTTGGGTAAGTTTGGAAAGCGAGAAGGTTGTGGGACTCGAGGAATGCTGGAGATTCAGAAATGCTTAGACGCTGCAATGGCTAGGGTTTTTCAAAGACTACGCCTACAAGAAGGAAAAAGAAGGGGAAACAAACAAAAAACACAAACTCAGAAACACAAAAGAGAAAAGAAGCAAGAAAAAGAAAAAAAAAGTGAGAAATCAAATGGCCTCTTCCTACCCATTTTCGTTAGATCTCAACCTAGCTCCACTGACTCAGACATGGGGCCAAGCAGCAGCACCAGTATGGATGCCCTACTTTGCCTCCGCACGGGGGCCTGTGACTGTCAATGACTCAATACTCCTGGACAACAATGTTGCCATTGGAGTTGGCAGAAATTTAGTGACTCCTAAAGATATACGTGTGTTCGGGACAAGGGATGACAACCGGGTCACGAGTGATGCCCTGGCACTGAGCGTGAAGAGTACAGCATGCGTCGCAAGTTTGAGTCATCGCCTACTTGCGAAGTCCCATGAGGTAAAAGTGCTGAAAGGTCAGCTAGCGGCGGAGCGAAGTATGGTTGAAGAGTGTCAGAGTGCTATAAAAAGCTTGAAAAGGGAGAGGTCCAGGATAGTGGAGGTGAATCGACACTAGCTAGAAGTATTGCGAGACGAGAATAAAAACCTATCAAAGATGGTAGAGTTGTACTCTTGCGACATGCGAAAACAGCTGGAAGACCTCGACCGACCGGGTAAACGCAAGCAAGCGGATCGCGAGAGTAGTTACGCTCAAGCTAAGATTGCGATCTTTGGGAGCTCAAGTGATGAGCCCCAAGAGGCTGTGCGTGAAGCCCCGGAGGAGGACAGCCAGAGGGCCAAACTCAAAGCTCCTATGGTCGAGACACCGAGCGCCAAGAAGAAATGATTTCGGTTTTTATTTATTATTTAATTTTGAAGTGTATGCATTTTTTTTTTTTAATGGGAAATAAAAACGTTATGTTATCTCAAAGAAACAATTGACCCTAAATTTAAAGAACGACGATCAAACAAAAACACGAAGACCCAAACATGAATTTTTTTTTAAAAAAATTTATTTATTTAATAGTTAAGAAAACACACAAATAACAACTTCTTCTTTTAAGAGAAAACTTAAGGATGACCAGTTAAGGGCCTCAGAAAACACAGCCTGGGGTTCCGGGAAGGTTGGAGGGGTCACAATGGTCCCGCTTAAAACCCGAACTTCTTAGACACCGAAGGTGTCGCCTAAAGAACTCCTAGACACTGTATAGACTGCGGTTGCTCACTGGAGTTACCAAAAATTTAGCTCCTTCAAAGAATATCCTATGAGTTTTAAATTATACTACCTAATTAAATAAAAACAAAATAAATAAATAAATAAATAACAATTGAAATAAACACGCAATTCAAACAAGAATTTAAAAGAAGAGCTGGGATTCTTGCACCAGGTGTCCAAGACGCATCTTTAATTTTGTCTCTTCTTCCAATTAAATTCTTAAGAAACCTATCAAACAAGAAGAAAACAAGTTTAAAAAAAAAATAATAATAATAATAACAACTGAAAAAGCAAAAACACAAACATCAGAAAACAGGGAGGCAAAAGTAAGTGAAAGTGTAGACATGCTCCCTTTAAAAAAAAAACGCGCTCGCAATTTGAGCCGGAAATGAAGGGATCCGAGAGAAAAGAGCACAGGATAGCACCCTCGAGATCCGAAGTGCTTTCGGCTCCCTTGTCTGCATAAGTCTATTTAAACTCATCTCGGTGAAGTAGAAGAGCACCCCGCATTTCTTCCTGCAAATTCAGAAAAAAAAAACATCAAAAAATCCAAAAACAAAACAATGGCATCCTCATGCACTCACCTTGATGATCTCAACCTTGAATTGTCCCTTGCGCCACCGAATGCGCAGATAAGGGCTCCTCCAAACCCTGTCTTCCCAAACTCCACATATCATCATGGCACGGCCTAAAACTTTGCTGAGGCAATACCGAACTTTTCTGAGGCAATGCCGAACAGAGCAGTGCTACTGGGAACCTTGATTGGCAGTAAACTCACACCGGCAGATCATCTGCATGTGGCACAGAGGTCTGACAGGATGGCGGTGGAGGAGTCCCACGATTTAACTGTGCTCCACGCGGTCTCGGCTACCAATTTGGGCATGCGATTAATGGCGAGAACACGGGAGTGTGCCGCGCTCAACGAGGAAGTAGCTTCCTTGAAGGCTATGGTGGCGGACTTGCAGAAGCGGCTCTACCGTGCCAATCAGCACGTGGAAGCACTGTAGAGAAAAAATGAGAACCATGTGGAGCTGCTGCAGATTCTACAAGTAAGAGAAAATAGATGCATGCCATGAAGATGAAGATGAAGATGAAGAAGTTGTTTTTATTTTTAATTTACTTGATTTTTTTTATAAAAAAAAAAAAAACTTTTTAACTTTTTTCTTTGTTTGCAGTGTTTGAAGTGAAATAAAAATGTGTTTTTAACACTCAGAAATAAACTAACTAACCACACCACGTAAATAAATACATAAACTAACTTAACAAAACAAAAAAAAACAAAAAAAAGAAAACAAAGAAGTTCCAAATTGAAATTTACAAGGATAAATAAATAAAAACTCAAATTTCAATTTTTTTTTTTGTTTTGTTTTTTTAAAACACACACTCATGAATAGGGCTCATCATTTGGCCCACGGGGGCCCGCCCGGCCCATTGAAAAAAAGCCCGGCCCGGCCCGTTATGGGCTTTGAGAGGGCCCGGCCCGCTTGGGCTTGGGCCGGGCTTGGGCTTGGGTGTTTGAAGCCCGGCCCGGCCCATAGGCCCGGCCCGATTAAGCCCATGAAAGCCCGGCCCGGCCCGCCCACAAAAGCCCGGCCCGTTAGGCCCGCATACATATATAATTATGTATAAATAAAGGTTTAGGATTAGGATTAAATCACTTGAATGACAAATCCCCCTCTTTAATTTTTTTGTGTGTGTTACTTGTTATAAAAATTGTGTTTGTTTTCATTGAATTCTACTTATTCCTAGTTTATAATTGGATGATTAGCACATTAATTTGTGTCATTTATTAATACAACAATTATATATATATAATAAGACAAACAACATATCATATCACCAAACATAATCATACCACCAAATATAATCATACTTTTCTTTAACACATCACCAAACATTTGCATATTTATTCATACCATCTTCATAAATTTTTTTTTTTTTTTACACTTATTATTTTTTAGGCCCATTTCGGCCCGGCCCGTTGGGCTTAGCCCAGCCCGACCCGATGGGCTTTTTCAAGCCCGACTCATGAGATGGGCTTGGGCTTTGAATTTTCTAAAAAAGCCCGGCCCGATATTTTCTCTCTCCTCTTTAAAGCCCGGCCCGGCCCGGCCCAAGCCCATGAAATTTGGGCCGGGCTAGCCCGGCCCGGCCCATTGACGAGCCCTACTCATGAATGACCAAAAGTCAGTTTATATGAAAAATCTTTTTTTAATTTTTTTAAAAAAAAAAGATACATAAATTTAAAATAATAACAAGTAAAGAGAAAGGATTGAAATGCTCCCCCTTGAAGTGATTAGGTTGAGCGTGATGCATTTGGAGGTCGCGACTTCTCCTACTACTCCATACTCCCCATTCTTATGATTGAGGTTGCCATCTCTCTCCATTTTTATTAAGCTGTCATAAATTGCTAAAACAAACACAGAAAACTTGAAACAGAATTAAAGGTTTAGGAAATAAAAATTAAAATGAAAAGGAAAATCAACACACATCCAATTTCATGCTTCAAAGTAACAAGCAGCAAAGTAAATCAAACTAGCTTATGAAGTTCGTTCTTTCTCAAATATGATTATCCATATGGTGTGTGGTTTTAATCAAGTATTCAGAAAAAGCATTTAGCTATGGTGTTTAGTCTAAACACAAATTCCGAACCCATTAAGAACAAGAAGAACAATAAAGAACCAAGTAGAATTTAAACATGGTGTTTGTCTTCAATATCTACCTATTCATTCACTAATCAGTCCAAGAGTCATATGGTGTTTATGTAAACTTGAACAAGATATTAAATTAAGAACAAGTGAATGAAACCATAAACTAGAAATAATCAACATGCTACTTGAACCTTTTTTTTTTGTGTTGTGTAAGCTGGGACTCAAACCCAGTTCTCTTGCTTGTCAGGCAATTGTCCTTGTCCGTTGGACTACAAACACAACTTGTCAATTAACGTCATTAACTTTAAAACATGAAACTGTCCAGCTATGAAAAAGATAAAAAAAAAATAAAAAAATAGGAAAACCAAAGAGAATCAAACAATGTTACCGATCCCCGGCAACGGCGCCAAAAACTTGTTGCGTAGATTCAGCTGCACCAAAATAGGTTCAACTGCATCCTCAACTTGTGATACTCGCAAGTGCACGAGCCGTTCAGTAGTATAGCATATGTAAGTGCGAGGTCGATTCCACAGGGATTGGGGATTGAATCAATTTTCCTACAGAAAACAAAAATGAAAACAAAAGAAACAAAACAAGAAGAAAGAATGTACATTACAGGAAAAATAAATTACAACTAAGAAAACATTAAGGAAACTAAGAGAACTTTGAGAAAGAAAGGAAGTGTTTGAGAACTTTGAGGAGGGAGAAGAAAGTGTTTGAGAAGTGTTTGGGAGCTTTAGAGAAGGGAGAAGAAAGTATTTGAGAACTTGGAGAAGAGAAAGGTGTTTGGGAAGTGTTTGAGAACTTAGAGAATTTGGTGAAGGAATGGGAATTGTGTTTGAGAACTTTAGAGAATTTTGGAAGAGAAGAGACATGTGTTTGAATAATTGGAGAATGTTTGGAAGAGAATGTGTTTAAGAAGTGTTTCAAGAACATGGAGACTTTTGAAGAGAATAGAGAAATGTTTGAGAAGTGTTTGAAGATTTAGTAAAAAGATCATATTACAACAATTGAGAACTACAAAGGGAAACTAAAAGAATTTGAGGGAGATAAGGGAAGGGAGCTCTAGAGAAGTGTTTGAGAGCTCCCCCCCTTGGGGTGTGTTTACAAGCTTAGAGAACTTCCCTATTTATAGGCCTAGGGGAAGTGAAAATCTAGAGTTCACTAACCACACTCACTTCACCAACTTACAACACTTAATTCACCTAACACACTATTGCATTTGAAAACAATTCCTCTTGTCTTTAGGCTTAGTGTTGCAGCTCCCACTTCATCTTCTTTTGGCTGCTGCAAAATTCCACTCAAAAATAGGTATTGAATATGCTTCACCAAACTTTCCCACAATCAACAACACTTCATCATGCATATGTCATGCATGACAATGCATTGCAGCCAGCTTTTGGGCTCGTTTTGGGCTTGTGGCTCCAATCTGAAAAATCTGGAAAAATATGGATCTTGAAGCTCTTTGTCTTATCTTTCCAAGAATATGCAGC
Organism: Prunus kanzakura; assembly: GCA_020521455.1. Lineage (NCBI taxonomy): Eukaryota > Viridiplantae > Streptophyta > Magnoliopsida > Rosales > Rosaceae > Prunus > Prunus kanzakura. The sequence goes on along the minus strand of BPUM01001306.1, from coordinate 8,932 downwards.
CCAACTCAAGGAAAAATCGGGAAGGCCTTCAAATGTGATTTTTGGCCCAGTAACGCAGATGCTGCCGAATTTGACCTTAAGTTGCCAGAACATGTATAACTTTCTCTAGAAGACTCGAAATCATGAACCGAAAAATTATACAGAACCTAGACTTCCGTATCTTTCCACTGATGTATGGCTCATCATCTGGTTCTTCTTGAGCAAGTACAGTCCAATCCGTGAAGTTGACTGATCTGCAGACACCATTTTGAGCTAACTTGTCTCCAAAATGCAATTAGTGAGTCTCAAGCTTATAACACTGAAACAAACAAAATACTTATTAAAAGCACAAGTTTAACTCAAAAACATAACCAAATCATAAGTTAGAAGGGTACAAAATGATATTTAAATATGCACCGATCATCCTCCCACCATATTATGATGATGCCCAAGTTTTGGGCTCGATCGGAAATCAGTAGGGGTAAGAAATTGGACAATTCAGGTTCAAAGGCAGTTCGTTCCATATAGGAGTGGTTGGGTGTATTCCGTAGTTCTAGTGATTGGATTTCACTCAGAACTCACCAAATGACTCCTCCCACCATATTATGATGATGCCCAAGTTTTGGGCTAGATCGGAAATCCATAGGGGGAAGAAATTGGACAATTCAGGTTCAAAGGCAGTTCGTTCCTTATAGGAGTGGTTGGTGTATTCCGTAGTTCTAGCGATTGGATTTCACTCAAAACTCACCAAATGGAAACTCCCACCAGATTATCATGATGCCCAAGTTTTGGGCTCGATCGGAAATCAATAGGGGAAAGAAATGGGACAATTCAGATTCAAAGGCAGTTCGTTCCCTATAGGAGTGGTTGGTGTATTCCGTAGTTCTAGCAATTGGATTTCACTCAAAACTCACCAAATGACTTCTCCCACCATATTATGATGATGCCCAAGTTTTGGGCTCGATCGGAAATCCATGGGGGTAAGAAATTGGACAATTCAAGTTCGAAGGCAGTTTGTTCCGAATTGTAGTGGTTGGGGTATTGCATAGTTCTAGCGATTGGATTTCCGTCAAAACTCAGTAAATGACTCCTCCCACCATATTGTGCTGATGCCCAAGTTTTGGGTTCGATCGGAAATCAATAGGGGCAAGAAATTGGACAATTCAGGTTCAAAGGCAGTTTGTTCCTTATAGGAGTGGCTGGTGTATTCCGTAGTTCTAGCGATTGGATTTCACTCAAAACTCACCACATGACTCCTCCCACCATATTATGATGATGCCCAAGTTTTGGACTCGATCGGAAATCAATAGGGGTAAGAAATTGGACAATTCAGGTTCAAAGGCAGTTCGTTCCTTATAGGAGTGGTTGGTGTATTCCGTAGTTCTAGCAATTGGATTTCACTCAAACCTCACCAAATCACTCCTCCCACCATATTATGAGGATGCCAAAGTTTTCGGCTCGATCGGAAATCCATAGGGGTAAGAAACTGGACAATTCAAGTTCGAAGGCTGTTCGTTTTGAATTGGAGTGGTTGGTGTATTGCATAGTTCTAGCGATTTGATTTCACTCAAAACACACCAAATGACTCCTCCCACCGTATTATGATGATGCCCAAGTTTTGGGCTCGATCGGAAATCAATAGGGGTAAGAAATTGGACAATTCAGGTTCGAAGGCAGTTCGTTCCTTATAGGAGTGGTTGGTGTATTCCTTAGTTCTAGCGATTTGATTTCACTCAAAACTCACGAAATGACTCCTCCCACCATATTTTGATGATGCCCAAGTTTTCGGCTCGATCGGAAATCAATAGGGGTAAGAAATTGGACAATTCAAGTTCGAAGGCAGTTCGTTCCGAATTGGAGTGGTTGGTGTACTGCATAGTTCTAGTGATTGGATTTCACTCAAAACTCACCAAATGACTCCTTCCAACGTATTATGATGATGCCGAAGTTTTTGGCTCGATCGGAAATCAATAGGGTAAGAAATTGGACAATTCAGGTTCAAAGGCAGTTCGTTCCTTATAGGAGTGGTTGGTGTATTCCGTAGTTCTAGCGATTGGATTTCACTCAAAACACACCGAAATGACTCATCGTACCATATTATGTGGGTGCCCAAGTTTTGGGCTCGATCGGAAATCAATTAGGGTAAGAAATTGGACAATTCAGGTTCAAAGTCAATTCGTTCCTTATAGGAGTGGTCGGTGGATTCCGTAGTTCCAGCGATTGGATTTCACTCAAAACTCACCAAATGACTCCTCCCACCATATTATGATGATGCCCAAGTTTGGGGCTCGAACGGAAATCAATAGGGGTAATAAATTGGACAATTCAGGTTCAAAGGCAGTTCGTTCCTTATAGGAGTGGTTGGTGTATTCCGTAGTTCCAGCGATTGGATTTCACTCAAAACTCACCAAATGACTCCTCCCACCATATTATGATAATGCCCAAGTTTTGGGCTCTATCGGAAGTCATTAGGGGTAAGAAATTGGACAATTCAGGTTCAAAGGCAGTTCGTTCCTTATAGGAGTGGTTGGTGTATCCCGTAGTTCTAGCGATTTGATTTCACTCAAAACCCACCAAATGACTACTCCCACCATATGAAGGGGATGCCCAAGTTTTGGGCTCGATCGAAAATCAATAGGGGTAAGAAATTGGACAATTCAGGTTCAAAGGCAGTTCGTTCCTTATAGGAGTGGTTGGTGTATTCCGTAGTTCTAGCGATTGGATTTCACTCAAAACACACTGAAATGACTCCTCCCACCATATTATGATGATGCCCAAGTTTTGGGCTCGATTAGAAATCAATAGGGGTAAGAAATTGGACAATTCTTGTTCAAAGGCAAATCGTTCCATACAGGAGTGGTTGGTGTATTCCATAGTTCTAGCGATTGGATTTCACTCAAAACTCACCAAAAGACTCCTCCCAACATATTATGATGATGCCCAAGTTTTGGGCTCGATTGAAAATGCATAGGGGTAAGAAATTGGACAATTCAAGTTCGAAGGCAGTTCGTTCCGAATTGGAGTGGTCGGTGTATTCCGTAGTTCTAGCGATTGGATTTCACTCAAAACTCCCCAAAATGACTCCTCCCACCATATTATGATAATGCCCAAGTTTTGGGCTCTATCGGAAGTCATTAGGGGTAAGAAATTGGACAATTCAGGTTCAAAGGCAGTTCGTTCCTTATAGGAGTGGTTGGTGTATTCCGTAGTTCTAGCGATTTGATTTCACTCAAAACCCACCAAATGACTACTCCCACCATATGAAGGGGATGCCCAAGTTTTGGGCTCGATCAGAAATCAATAGGGGGAAGAAATTGGACAATTCTTGTTCAAAGGCAGTTCGTTCCATATAGTAGTGGTTGGTGTATTCCGTAGTTCTAGCGATTGGATTTCACTCAAAACTCATCAAAAGACTCCTCCCACCATATTATGGTGATGCCCAAGTTTTGGGCTCGATTGAAAATCCATAGGGGTAAGAAATTGGACAATTCAAGTTCGAAGGCAGTTCGTTCCGAATGGGAGTGGTTGGTGTATTCCGTAAATCTAGCGATTTGATTTCACTCAAAACCCACCAAATGACTACACCCACCATATGAAGGGGATGCCCAAGTTTTGGGCTCGATCGAAAATCAATAGGGGTAAGAAATTGGACAATTCAGGTTCAAAGGCAGTTCGTTCCTTATAGGAGTGGTTGGTGTATTCCGTAGTTCTAGCGATTGGATTTCACTCAAAACTCCCCAAATGACTCCTCCCACCATATTATGATGATGCCCAAGTTTGGGGCTCGAACGGAAATCAATAGGGGTAATAAATTGGACAATTCAGGTTCAAAGGCAGTTCGTTCCTTATAGGAGTGGTTGGTGTATTCCGTAGTTCTAGCGATTTGATTTCACTCAAAACCCACCAAATGACTACTCCCACCATATGAAGGGGATGCCCAAGTTTTGGGCTCGATCAGAAATCAATAGGGGTAAGAAATTGGACAATTCTTGTTCAAAGGTAGTTCGTTCCATATAGTAGTGGTTGGTGTATTCCGTAGTTCTAGCGATTGGATTTCACTCAAAACTCACCAAAAGACTCCTCCCAACATATTATGGTGATGCCCAAGTTTTGGGCTCGATTGAAAATCCATAGGGGTAAGAAATTGGACAATTCAAGTTCGAAGGCAGTTCGTTCCGAATGGGAGTGGTTGGTGTGTTCCGTAGTTCTAGCGATTGGATTTCACTCAAAACTCCTCAAAATGACTCCTCCCACCATATTATGATAATGCCCAAGTTTTGGGCTCTATCGGAAGTCATTAGGGGTAAGAAATTGGACAATTCAGGTTCAAAGGCAATTCGTTCCTTATAGGAGTGGTTGGTGTATCCCGTAGTTCTAGCGATTTGATTTCACTCAAAACCCGCCAAATGACTACTCCCACCATATGAAGGGGATGCCCAAGTTTTGGGCTCGATCGAAAATCAATAGGGGTAAGAAATTGGACAATTCAGGTTCAAAGGCAGTTCGTTCCTTATTGGAGTGATTGGTGTATTCCATAGTTCTAGCGATTGGATTTCACTCAAAACTCCCCAAATGACTCCTCCCACCATATTATGATGATGCCCAAGTTTGGGGCTCGAACGGAAATCAATAGGGGTAATAAATTGGACAATTCAGGTTCAAAGGCAGTTCGTTCCTTATAGGAGTGGTTGGTGTATTCCGTAGTTCTAGCGATTGGATTTCACTCAAAACTCACCAAATGACTCCTCCCACCATATTATGAGGATGCCAAAGTTTTGGGCTCGATCGGAAATCAATAGGGGTAAGAAATTGGACAATTCAGGTTCAAAGGCAGTTCGTTCCTTATAGGAGTGGTTGGTGTATTCCGTAGTTCTAGCGATTTGATTTCACTCAAAACCCACCAAATGACTGATCGCACCATATTATGTGGGTGCCACAGTTTTGGGCTCGATCGGAAATCAATTAGGGTAAGAAACTGGACAATTCAGGTTCAAAGTCAATTCGTTCCTTATAGGAGTGGTCGGTGGATTCCGTAGTTCCAGCGATTGGATTTCACTCAAAACTCACCTAATGACTCCTCCCACCATATTATGATGATGCCCAAGTTTTTACCTCGAACGGAAATCAATAGGGGTAAGAAATTAGACAATTCAGGTTCAAAGGCAGTTCGTTCCTTATAGGAGTGGTTGGTGTATTCCGTAGTTCTAGCGATTGGATTTCACTCAAAACTCACCAAATGACTCCTCCCACCATATTATGATGATGCCAATGTTTTGGGCTTGATCGGAAATCAATAGGGGTAAGAAATTGGACAATTCAGGTTCAAAGGCAGTTCGTTCCTTATAGGAGTGGTTGGTGTATGCCATAGTTCTAGCGACTGGATTTCACTCAAAACTCACCAAATCACTCCTCCCACCATATTATGACGATGCCCAAGTTTGGGGCTCGAACGGAAATCAATAGGGGTAAGAAATTGGACAATTCAGGTTCAAAGGCAGTTCGTTCCTTATAGGAGTGGTTGGTGTATTCCGTAGTTCTAGCGATTGGATTTCACTCAAAACTCACCAAATGACTCCTCCCACCATATTATGATGATGCCCAAGTTTGGGGCTCGAACGGAAATCAATAGGAGTAAGAAATTGGACAATTCAGGTTCAAAGGCAGTTCGTTCCTTATAGGAGTGGTTGGTGTATTCCGTAGTTCTAGCGATTGGATTTCACTCAAAACTCACCAAATGACTCCTCCCACCATATTATAAGGATGCCAAAGTTTTGGGCCCGATCGAAAATCAATAGGGGTAAGAAATTGGACAATTCAAGTTCAAAGGCAGTTCGTTCCTTATAGGAGTGGTTGGTGTATTCCGTAGTTCTAGCGATTTGATTTCACTCAAAACCCACCAAATGACTCATCCCACCATATTATGTGGGTGCCCAAGTTTTGGGCTCGATCGGAAATCAATTAGGGTAAGAAATTGGACAATTCAGGTTCAAAGTCAATTCGTTCCTTATAGGAGTGGTTGGTGGATTCCGTAGTTCCAGCGATTGGATTTCACTCAAAACTCACCTAATGACTCCTCCCACTATATTATGATGATGCCCAAGTTTTGGCCTCGAACGGAAATCAATAGGGGTAAGAAATTAGACAATTCAGGTTCAAAGGCAGTTCGTTCCTTATAGGAGTGGTTGGTGTATTCCGTAGTTCTAGCGATTGGATTTCACTCAAAACTCTCCAAATGACTCCTCCCACCATATTATGATGATGCCCAAGTTTTGGGCTCGATCGGAAATCAATAGGGGTAAGAAATTGGACAATTCAGGTTCAAAGGCAGTTCGTTCCATATAGGAGTGGTTGGTGTATTCCGTAGTTCTAGATTTTGGATTTCACTCAAAACTCACCAAATGACTCCTCCCACCATATTATGATGATGCCCAAGTTTTGGGCTTGATCGTAAATCCATAGGGGTAAGAAATTGGACAATTCAAGTTCGAAGGCAGTTCGTTCCTAATAGGAGTGGTTGGTGTATTGCATAGTTCTAGCGATTGGATTTCACTCAAAACTCACTAAATGACTCCTCCCACCATATTATGATGATGCCCAAGTTTTGTGCTCGATCGGAAATCCATAAGGGTAAGAAATTGGACAATTCAGGTTCAAAGGCAGCCCGTTCCTTATAGGAGTGGTTGGTGTATTCCGTAGTTCTAGCGTTTGGGTTCCATATAGGAGTTGTTGGTGTATTCTGTAGTTCTAGCGATTGTATTTCACTCAAAACTCACCAAATGACTCCTCCCACCATATTATGATGATGCCCAAGTTTTGGGCTTGATTGGAAATCAATAGGGGTAAGAAATTGGACAATTCAGGTTCAAAGGAAGTTCGTTCCTTATAGGAGTGGTTGGTGTATTCTGTAGTTCTAGCGATTGGATTTCACTCAAAACTCACCAAATGACTCCGCCCACCATATTATGATGATGCCCAAGTTTAGGGCTTGATCGGAAATCAATAGGGGTAAGAAATTGCACAATTCTGGTTCGAAGGTAGTTCGTTCCTTATAATAGTGGTTGGTGTATTCCGTAGTTCTAGCGATTGTATTTCACTCAAAACACACCAAGTAACTCCTCCCACCATATTCTGATGATGCCAAAGTTTTGGCCTCGACCGGAAATCAATTGGGTTAAGAAATTGGACAATTCAGTTTCAAAGGCAGCTCGTTCCTTATAGGAGTGGTTGGTGTATTCCGTAGTTCTAGCGTTTGGGTTCCATATAGGAGTGGTTGGTGTATTCCGTAGTTCTAGCGATTGGGTTTCACTCAAAACTCGCCAAATGACTCCTCCCACCATATTATGATGATGCCCAAGTTTTGGGCTCGATCGGAAATCAATAGGGGTAAGAAATTGGACAATTCAGGTTCAAAGGCAGTTCGTTCCTTATTGGAGTGGCTGGGGTATTCCGTAGTTCTACCGATTGGATTTCACTCAAAACTCACCAAATGACTCCTCCCACCATATTATGATGATGCCCAAGTTTTGGGCTCGATCGGAAATCAATAAGGGTAAGAAATTGGACAATTCAGGTTCAAAGGCAGCTCGTTCCTTATAGGAGTGGTTGGTGTATTCCGTAGTTCTAGCGTTTGGGTTCCGTATAGGAGTGGTTGGTGTATTCCGTAGTTCTAGCGATTGGATTTCACTCCAAACTCGCCAAATGACTCCTCCCACCAAATTATGATGATGCCCAAGTTTTGGGCTCGATCGGAAATCAATAGGGGTAAGAAATTGGACAATTCAGGTTCAAAGGTAGTTCGTTCCTTATTGGAGTGGTTGGCGTATTCCGTATTTCTAGCGATTGGATGTCACTCAAAACTCACCAAATGACTCCTCCCTCCATATTATGATGATGCCCAAGTTTTGATCTCGATCGGAAATCAATAAAGGTAAGAAATTGGACAATTCAGGTTCAAAGGCAGCTCGTTCCTTATAGGAGTGGTTGGTGTATTCCGTAGTTCTAGCGTTTGGGTTCCATATAGGAGTGGTTGGTGTATTCCGTAGTTCTAGCGATTGGATTTCACTCAAAACTCGCCAAATGACTCCTCCCACCAAATTATGATGATGCCCAAGTTTTGGGCTCGATCGGAAATCAATAGGGGTAAGAAATTGGACAATTCAGGTTCAAAGGCAGTTCGTTCCTTATTGGAGTGGCTGGTGTATTCCGCAGTTCTACCGATTGGATTTCACTCAAAACTCACCAAATGACTCCTCCCAGATGCCCAAGTTTTGGTCTCGATCGGAAATCAATAGGGGTAAGAAATTGGACAATTCAGGTTCAAAGGCAGTTCGTTCCTTATTGGAGTGGGTGGTGTATTGCATACTTCTAGCAATTGGATTTCACTCAAAACACACCAAATGACTCCTCCCACCATATTATGATGATGCCCAAGTTTTGTGCTCGATCGGAAATCAATAAGGGTAAGAAATTGAACAATTCAGGTTCAAACGCAGCTCGTTCCTTATAGGAGTGGTTGGTGTATTCCGTAGTCCTAGCGTTTGGGTTCCATATAGGAGTGGTTGGTGTATTCCGTAGTTCTAGCGATTGGATTTCACTCAAAACTCGCCAAATGACTCCTCCCACCAAATTATGATGATGCCCAAGTTTTGGGCTCGATCGGAAATCTATAGGGGTAAGAAATTGGACAATTCAGGTTCAAAGGCAGTTCGTTCCTTATTGGAGTGGTTGGTGTATTCCGTAGTTCTAGCGATTGGATTTCACTCAAAACTCACCAAATGACTCCTCCCACTATATTATGATGATGCCCAAGTTTTGGACTCGATCGGAAATCAATAGGGGTAAGAAATTGGACAATTCAGGTTCACAGGCAGTTCGTTCCTTATAGGAGTAGTTGGTGTATTCCGTAGTTCTAGCGATGGGGTTCCTTATAGGAGTGGTTGGTGTATTCCGTAGT
>BPUM01001305.1:0-35636 GCA_020521455.1 Prunus kanzakura | reverse complement strand
CTTGAATTGTCAAATTTCTTATCCCTATGGATTTCCGATCGCTCCCAAAACTTGGGCATCATCATAATATGGTGGGAGGAGTCATTTGGTGAGTTTTGAGTGAAATCCAATCGCAAGAACTACGGAATACACCAACCACTCCTATAAGGAACGAACTGTCTCTGAACCTGAATTGTCCAATTTCTTACCCCTATTGATTTCCGATCGAACCCAAAACTTGGGCATCATCATAATATGGTGGGAGGAGTCATTTGGTGAGTATTGAGTGAAATCCAATCGTTAGAACTACGGAATACACCAACCACTCCTATAAGGAACGAATTACCTTTGAACGTGAATTGTCCAATTTCTTACCACTATTGATTTCCGATCGAGCCCAAAACAAGGGCAACATCATATTATGGAGGGAGGAGTCATTTGGAGAGTTTTGAGTGAAATCCAATCGCTAGAACTATGCAATATCCCAACCACTCCAATTCGGAACGAACTGCCTTCGAACTTGAATTGTCAAATTTCTTACCCCTATGGATTACCGATCGAGCCCAAAACTTGGGCATCATCATAATATAGTGGGAGGAGTCATTTGGTGAGTTTTGAGTGAAATCCAATCGCTAGAACTACAGAATACACCAACCACTCCTATAAGGAATGAACTGCCTTTAAACCTGAATTGTCCACTTTCTTTCCCCTATTGATTTCTGATCGAGCCCAAAACTTGGGCGTCATGATAATATGGTGGGAGGAGTCATTTGGTGAGTTTTGAGTGAAATACATTCGCTTGAACTACGGAATATACCAACCACTCCTATAAAGAACGAATTGCCTTTCAACCTGAATTGTCCAATTTCTTACCCCTATTGATTTCCAATCGAGCCCAAAACTTGGGCAACATCATATTATGGAGGGAGGAGTCATTTGGAGAGTTTTGAGTGAAATCCAATCGTTAGAACTATGCAATATACCAACCACTCCAATTCGGAACGAACTGCGTGCGAACTTGAATTGTCCAATTTGTTACCCCTATGGATTTCCAATCGAGCCGAAAACTTGGACATCATCATAATATGGTGGGAGGAGTCATTTGGTGAGTTTTGAGTAAAATCCAATCGCTAGAACTACGGAATACACCAACCACTCCTATAAGGAACGAACTGCCTTTGAACCTGAATTGTCCACTTTCTTACCCCTATTAATTTCCGATCGAGCCCAAAACTTGGGCATCATCATAATATGGTGGGTGGAGTCATTTGGTGAGTTTTTGGCGAAATCGAATCGCTAGAACTATGGAATACACCAGCCACTCCTATAAGGAACTAACTGCCTTTGAACCTGAATTGTCCAATTTCTTACCCCTATTGATTTCCGATCGAGCCCAAAACATGGGTATCATCATAATATGGTGGGAGGAGTCATTTGGTGAGTTTTGAGTGAAATCCAATCGCTAGAACTATGGAATACACCAACCACTCCTACAAGGAACGAACCGCCTTTGAACATGAATTGTCCAATTTCTTACCCCTATTCATTTCCGAACGAGCCCAAAACTTGGGTATCGTCATAATACGTTGGGAGGAGTCATTCGGTGAGTTTTGAGTGAAGTCCAATCGCTAGATCTACGGAATACACCAGCCACTCCTATAAGGAACGAACTGCCTTTGAACCTGAATTGTCCAATTTCTTACCCCTATTGATTTCCGATCGAGCCCAAAACAGGGGCATCGTCATAATATGGTGGGAGGAGTCATTTGGTGAGTTTTGAGTGAAATCCAATCGGTAGAACTATGCAATACACCAACCACTCCAATTCGGAACGAACTGCCTTCGAACTTGAATTGTCAAATTTCTTACCCCTATGGATTTTCGATCGAGCCCAAAACTTGGGCATCATCATATTATGGTGGGCGGAGTCATTTGGTGAGTTTTGAGTGAAATCCATTCGCTAGAACTATGGAATACACCAACCACTCCTACAAGGAACGAACCGCCTTTGAACATGAATTGTCCAATTTCTTACCCCTATTGATTTCCGAACGAGCCCAAAACTTGGGTATCATCATAATACGTTGGGAGGAGTCATTCGGTGAGTTTTGAGTGAAATCCAATTGCTAGATCTACGGAATACAACAGCCACTCCTATAAGGAACGAACTGCCTTTGAACCTGAATTGTCCAATTTCTTACCCCTATTGATTTCCGATCGAGCCCAAAACAGGGGCATCATCATAATATGGTGGGAGGAGTCGATTGGTGAGTTTTGAGTGAAATCCAATCGGTAGAACTATGCAATACACCAACCACTCCAATTCGGAACGAACTGCCTTCGAACTTGAATTGTCAAATTTCTTACCCCTATGGATTTCCGATCGAGCCCAAAACTTGGGCATCGTCATAATATAGTGGGAGGAGTCATTTGGTGAGTTTTGAGTGAAATCCAATGTAGTGTCGGATTCACTGCACCAAAATGGATTCAGCTGCATCCTCAACTTGTGATACTCACAAGTGCACGAGCCGTTTGGTAGTATAGCATATGTAAGTGCAAGGTCGATCCCACGAGGGTTGGTAATGGAATGATCCAATTGTTTCCCCTACACAAAATAGAAATGAAAAAGAAAATAAATAAAACAAGAACAAAAAAAAGAAATAACTCAAGCAAATAAGTTCCCAAGTTCAATTAGATTAACGGATTGATTCTAGCTAAAGTATGATTAAGCCAAGGTGTTTGGTCATAACCTTGTGTTCCTAATTCCCTAATTTGATCATTTGTTGTCTAACCTAAAATTAAGCATTAGGAACCCATTAAACATAGAAGAACAATTTAAACAACCAAGCATGTATCTAATCCCTGTTGTCGAATGTACATGCATACTCTTCCTATTCATAGTTCAATTCGAATTAAAGCATGGTGTCTACTCTTAATTCAAACCAAGATAGCTAACATGCAAGCCTAAATGGTGATCAATCATTCACACTAGCAGCATATACTATAACGAAGTCATGAATGAAATTTTCTGTAGTTTGACTGTGGCTTATACTTAGCAGAACGTGGTGATTCTTTTGAAGAAGGTTGGGCAAAAGGTGAATTTGGAAGTTGATATACTCAGCAAGAACAGTTGTGTGTGGCCTCATTACGAAAGCGCAGAACCATCCTGATGCTGATTCACTAGAACAGTTGTGTGTGGACTTATAAAGTATATACCTATTGAAGAAATGCAGGTTAGTATTTGCATCTAGAGAATTTTTTACAATAAAATTCGAATTAATTTTTGTAACTTTTAGAAGCACCAACTCATCCATCAGTTTATTCCACTATACTCAGTCTGAAAAGCAGCTTTAAATGCATACACTAGAACTCTATTGAATGTTGGCTATATCTGCTAAAAGCATTGTTGGCTATATCTACTAATTCGACTTCAATTGAAAGTTTTATGAAATTATTTTATCTATTTAATCATTAAGTCTTATTTTTGATATCTTGTTACAGCGGAGTAAAACAAATTATTGTACAGATACACAAAATCAAATTGATGAAGTATGGCATGAGTGGGCAGATTGTGTGATGACCAATTATGTGTAGCTCAGACCTCAAAGTGGACAAGGTTTTTTGGCTTAGACTAGTGGACAAGGTTATCAACCACTGTTTTGGTTTCTTTTGAACATGATTACGTGGCAATCACTTTGATTGTCATTTTGTGAATGGTAGAATTTTCACATAGAATGTACAAAGTTTTAGATTCTGTGGTTGGTAGCTTTGGGATGTATGTACTAAATTCAAAGCTTTAGATTGCATGTAGACCCCAAATTGTTGTAATTGAACAGGTTCGAATAATTTTCATATTGAAATATGAATACATCATTGTTCTACCTATATTCGTTAATTTTGGAATGCAACAATATTAATTAATTTTTAAATCATATTCAGTACTGAAGGAATATCATTAACTACAACGGTTACCCATTCAAACCGTTGTAGAAATCCTCTTATTACAACGGTTAGAACCAATATCCATTGTATGATAAGAACATTTACAACGGTTATTCTGAAAACCGTTGTGCAAAGTTATCAATAACCGTTGTGGAAAGTGACTTACTACAACGGTTTTTAGACAAAACCGTTGTTGAAAGTGCCTTACTACAACGGTTTTTCTCAATAACCGTTGTTGAAAGGGCCATATTACAATGGTTGCTTTTGTATACATGTTTTATTTGTGAGAATTTACAACGGTTTTTCTTAAAAACCGTTGTTGAAAGTGACATATTACAATGGTTTTTGACCGTTGTCATAAATAGGTAGAAACGACGACACTCTTAACCTCAACGGTTTTAGAAGACTTTCAACAACGGCTAAAAACCATTGTCTATTAACTTTATTGTAGTAGTGTAAAATCATTTGTTACAACAATTGACAACTTGAAAGGAAACTAAGGGAATTTGAGGGAGAGAAGGGAAGGGAGCTCTAGAGAAGTGTTTGAAAGCTCCCCCCTTGGGGTGTGATTTGAAGCTTGAAGGCTTCTCTATTTATAGGGCTAAGAGGGAGGAACATCATGATGAAATTCAACACCACCATTCCTTCTTTAATACAACCCATAACTCCCACCTCATATTGTCTATGTTAGTGTGGTTGGAAACAATTCCATCCCATACTTCTTTTGCTGCACTCCAAGCTTTCTTCACATGGGAATATCAAATGTGTTCAATTTGTGGCTGCCTTTTGCTGCCAACCCATGTGGTTGCCTTTTGGTTGTTGAACAAAAACGAGTTTTCTGAACCAGTCTTGGTGTAGGAAGGCCTGAGGTTTCAAAACGTATCCAATGGGGCTCAAATTTGGATATGTTATACTAGACACCCATTGGAACAACTTCTATGAAGAAAGTATTCCCATCGGAGCAGTAGAAGTGTGCGTTTTAGGCCTTGCAAGTTGGCTGCCGAACAGAGACTGGAATTGACTTCATTTCTTTTCTTTTCTTTCTTTTTGCTTTACATGCATGCACATGCTTTCTCTTTAATAGCTCCATCATGTACCAACTTGCTCCTTTAGAATTTCATAGCTGGAATGCCTCCCTACTTCACTCATTTTGTTGGGTACAAAGTCAGTTATAGTTGGGGTGAGGCACATGGCTAAAAGGAGACACATGGCAAAAAGCTGGCAGCTGCAAATCCTCCTGAGCAAGGTTGAGTGTTGGACGGGCTAAGCACTCCACATATGTCCAATTGGGCTGAAATTTGGATATGTTGTACTAGACACACATTGGAACAAGTTTCATGAAGATTATTACCTCATTCGAGCCTCATAGCATGCTCATCCAAGGCCAAGAAGTTGACCTACGAAACTGGGCTGGCAAGGAGTTGTAGCCAAAATGAGTTTGTCTTTAAGCTCTTCTTCCATTCACCCAAATAAGGCCTTAACATGCATGAATTGCATCATTTCCTATCCAAAGCCATCATTGTTACCTAAAGCTCAATGAATTGAAAGATAAACACAAAAAGGATTAAAAGCACAAATTTAACTCAAAAACATAACCAAATCATAAGCTAGAAGGGTACGAAATGATATACAATTATGAACCGATCAAATACCCCCAAACCTAGATTTTGCTAGTCCTCGAGCAAAAAAACACAAAACAAAGTTAAAAACAAAACAAGAAGTTAACTAAACCACTTCCGCAGGTAACTCGATTGCATTGAGCATATGCAACAAGCCTTTAAACCTCTAGGCATCCCTAGTAGGAGGAGTTGTGTCTCCTGAGGGTTTAACAGAAACGATACCCACAAACGCTTGACTAATTCTACAAAACAAAGTAGTTAGAAAACTTATTAGATTTGTTAGTCCTTAAGCAAAATAAAAGAAAAAACAAAAACCAAAACAAAAATAATTACAAAAACAAAACAAAAATAAAAATAAAAATAAATAAATAAAAACTCAAAACAATCATTCCGAACATTTTCTGAAGAGAAATGACTCATGCACATGACTCAAAAGTTTTAACAATAAAAACTCAATTTTAGACATTATTTACAAGGCGGCAAAGTTCAAAACACAACATGCTCAAAGTGTAGTAGTGTGATAGCCAAATGCAACAAATTTCCCAATCTTAGTTTTCACACAATTTCAAAAATCATACCAAGCACAAATGCAACTTCAAATCTCACCAAAGTTGTCCTCTCACAAATGAATCACTCGGAAGAGGGCTACAATACAACATTCAGTTATAAACATGAGATTAGAGTTAGACCATAAAGACTTAACTCAAAATAGGAAGATGAAGAACTTGCATTAATATGATCTCAAGAAGGATGCCAAACACTTAAAAGTAAGAAAAATGCATGCAATTCAACCATATGACATTTAAGATCAATTTAGGTCTTTATTATAGGTTGTAATGGGGCCAAGGGTGTAAGGTGAGTGAGAAATGAAAGGTATGGATAATACAAAGTGCAAGGAACTCAAAAATGTAAGAGCATAAAAAAAATTGTTTACAAGACGTCGAATCATCACGATTAGATTTTTTTTTCTTTTACATGATCAAAACTCCTTATACCTTCATTTACATTGATTCACACTCCTTTCCAAACAACAATTATTTTTGAAGGCCCAAAAATGAATTTTCAATCAACCACCGCTTAATCACAACTTTTTTTTTTTTTCTTTTCTTTTCTTTCACCAATTGAGTGAAGTTCTTTTCTTCTTTTTTTTTTTTGTTTTTTTAAAAATAGTAATATCCCTTCCCAAACTTAGCATGAAAAACACATCCGAATTAGAGCTCATGAGTTCCTTAGAAAGGTAAATATTTGTTTTTCGGGCTAAGGCGAGGAAATATAATTGGTAAAATGAAATAAAAGGTTTACATGTAGGCTCAAAATGGTTAACAATGGAAAATCATGCTTAAGCATGCATAAGGTTAGCTTGAAAGGCACAAACGATCCAAAGAGGGCCTTAATATCATTTCTTAAATGTCATGAAATCAAATTGCAAAAGAATGAATGACTTTTAAGTGTTCAACCAAATCAATGACTAATGAGATCAAACAACAACTTTGATGACAAGAAAATAAGAGTACGTGTATAACACTCATGAAATGAAGCACAAGGCTCAAAAGCTCACATTATATGGTTATATAAGTCTAATTTATGCTTGATACAATTCTTTGGGTCATGCAAATCCTTTAATTGGAAAATTAAGAAACAAATGGCAAGTGCAAAGAAGGTTTCAAACATATCATGCTAGAACGATGCCAAATTAAATTTTTTTTTTTTTTAACAATGAAAATTTACAAGGAAAAAAAATAAATAATAAATAAATAAAATTCAATTTTCATTTAAGTCATGCAAACATTTATCACAATCTCATCAAATGTGTTCGGAAAGTGAATAAAATCAAAATCAAAATCAAAATAAAAGCAAGACTTAAACAAAATAAAATAAAAATTAAATTAAGGAAAAACCAAATTTACATGCTAAACTCCAATACCCCCAAACCTAGAAATGAACATTGTCCTCAATGTTTAAAATTTAGGCACAAGCAATGTCAAAAATAACAAATTAAGGTATTAAAGCAAATAAAAAAAATCACAAAACATACAAGAATTAAAATACAAAAATAAAATAATTACAAAATAAAAATTACAAAACAAACAAATAAAAGAAACGAAACAGTAAAAGCCTCGAAACAGAAAGCCCTAAACAAACAGTCTTACGCAAACCAAAACCCAAACGATTGAAAGCTCAATCCAAAAGAAAGTTAGCCCACTTTGAAACCTAAACAACGTTGAAAACCCGACCCGCAAAGAAATCCGAAGCCCACACATTTAAATTTTTTTTTATTTTTGAATTTTTTATTTTTAAGATGACACGTGAACTGGGAGCGCAAAGGCAGGATTTCTGAAAAGAAAAAAATGTGGTCCCTAATGTCGTCTCATGGTTAGTCACGGGCAGCAAGCAGGAGCCACGTGCCGACAGATAGAAGCGCCGCAGATTTCACAAGCGGAAATTACGGGCTCATGGAAAGGCGCGAAAACTTTACTGAACGCGTCCGTTCAGAAAAGACACGTCGTGATAAATGAGTTGGGTATGGTTGGAAAGCGAGAAGGTTGTGGGACTCAAGGAATGCTGGAGATTCAGAAAATGCTCAGACGCTGCAATGGCTAGGGTTTGTCAAAGACTAAGCCTATAAAAGAGGAAGAGAAAGAGGGGGAAAAACACAAACTCAGAAACACACAAAACAGAAAAGAAAGAAGAACAAAGAGTGAGAAATCAAATGGCCTCTTCCTACCCTTTTTCGTTGGATCTCAACCTAGCTCCACCGACTCAGACACGGGGCCAAGCAGCAGCACCAGTATGGATGCCCTACTTTGCCTCCGCACGGGGGCCTGTGACAGTAACTGACTCAATACTCCTGGACAACGATGTTGCCATTGGAGTGGCTAGAAATTTAGTGACTCCTAAAGATATACGTGTGCTGGGGACAAGGGATGACAATCGGGTCGTGAGCGATGCCCTGGCACTGAGCGTGCAGAGCACGGCAACAGTCGCAAGTTTGGGTCATCGCCTACTTGTGTCTGCCGCGCAAATCTCACGGCCTGGGGTTCCGGGCCGAGGGGACCTGCGTTAACACGCGGTTTCCTGCTTTTGGACGGGGTGCGTTTGTGCGCGGGCGTGCCAGCACGGTCTACCGTGCGTCGAGATGTTTGAGGTGTTGATAGTGTTTAGATGGTGCGCCTGTCTGAACTTGTCTTCTAATCAAACGATTGTAGCCGAGAGAGGAACTAGTCTCGGCTGTGAGGTTCACGGCCTGAACTACAAGGCCGTTGAATGGTGGTGTTTGGTGGATTTTGGGGCGGTGCTCCGGCGCGACACTCGATGAGCGGCGGTCGTATGATATATGGGGTGAGTGAGCGAACAACAAGGGTGGTGCTCCGGCGCCTTGAAAATCAAGGGTCGTTTGATATATTGATGAATGGATTTTCCTTACAAACTAACACTACTCCTAGAAAAGCAAGTAAAGATATTGAAAGTGCATTATAGGAAAATATAAGTTGCTCCGTGGGAGGCTTTTGTTTGGTGTTTGAACCCTTTGAAAGTGGTCTTGAGTCTTGTATTTATAGGTAGAGCTCCTGGAGGGGTAATCGAGGCTGAAAATCTGCATGGTGGAGCCTGATTACACCAAGTGGGTAGTCTAATCGACATTTGGGATCGTGAAGTATGGTGGTGTGACTCCATGAATCCCGGTGAATCTCGGCCGCCGCCCTGATCGTGGGTTCTGCGCTTCTGGCCGTGGAGACGTATTTATTGCTCTGATAGCCAATTACCTAATCTCTTAAGCTGCAAAGAGCTTTGTGAGAATGTTGGCGTCTAATCACTCTGATCTCTGTCACCAAATCCTGACTCCAATCACTTCCCACCTTCCCTCGTGTATTAAATGCTCATTCTTGGCCAGTGGGTTTGCTGCAATAAACAGAGACCTTGCTTCATTAAATGAAGCGTGGGACCCTGCTGTCACGTGATGATCTGACTTTAATGCCTTTGGCCGTGACTTCGCTCGATCTCGGCCTCGGCCTATAACCTTGGCCGAGATAACCATGCCTTGGTGATTTTCCTCATGGTTCTCTGGAAAGCCAAACACCCTGACAAAACGCTGCGTTTCAGCTTGAGGCCGAGAAGAGTTATTCCCTTGGCCAATTCACGGCTGTGGTTTATTAGGCACAAACAACTTGCGAAGTCCCATGAGGTAGAGGTGCTAAAGGGTCAGTTGGCGGCGGAGCGAAGTATGGTTGAAGAGTGTCAGAGTGCTATAAAAAGCTTGAAAAGGGAGAGGGCAAGGATAGTGGAGGTGAATCGACACCAGCTAGAAGTATTGCGGGACGAGAATAAAACCCTATCAAAGATGGTAGAGTTGTATTCTCGTGACATGCGAAAGCAACTGGAGGACCAAGACCGACCGGGTAAACGCAAGCAAGCAAATCACGAGAGCAGTTACGCTCAAGCTAAGAGTGCGATCTTTGGGAGCTCAAGTGGTGAGCCCCAAGAGGCTGTGCGTGAAGCCCCGGAAGAGGACAGCCAGAGGGCCAAACTCAAAGCTCCAATGGTCGAGACACCGAGCACTGTGAAGAAATGACTTCTACTGCATTATTGATGTTTTTATTTTAATTTATTTCTTTTGGTTGTTTTTGTTTTTTTTTTCAGAAATAAAAGAGTAAGGTTGTAGAAAGAAAAAGAAAAAAGAAAAAGAAAACACATTTCCCAACTAAAATAAAACAAAGACGACAAACGGAAAAGAAAACACATTTCCCTAACTAAAATAAGACAAAGATGATAGCCGAAAGGGAAAGGCAAAAATACAAAGCACTAGAAAATGAAAGTAACGGGCAAAAACATAAAACACCAGAAAACACGGAAAAAAGAAAAGTAAAGTGAAAGTAAAGGTGCTCCCCCTTGAAGCGATTAGGTTGAGCATGCCCGGGAAATCTGAAATGGCGTTGGCACCCTCATCAGCATATGTCTATTTAAAGCACGCCTCTACAAGCGGATGATACCCAGCATTTCTTCCTGCAAACTCAAAGAAAAACATCAAAAAAATCCAGAAACAAAAAAATGGCATCCTCATGCACTCACCTTGATGATCTCAACCTTGAGCTATCACTTGCACCACCAAATGCCCAGATAAGGGCTCCACCAACTCCTGTCTTCCCAAACTCCACATATCATCACGGCACGGCCTCAAACTTTGCTGAGGCAATACCGAACTTTGCTGAGGCAATGCCGAACAGAGCAGTGCAGCTGGGTGGCATGATTGGCAGTATACTCACACCGGCAGATCATCTGCATGTGGCACGTAGGTCTGACAAGATGGCAGTGGATGAGTCCCACTCTTTATCTGTGCTCCATGCGGTCTCGGCTACCAATTTGGGCATGCGATTACTGGCGAGGACACGGGAGTGTGCCGCGCTGAGCGAGGAAGTGGTTTCCTTGAAGGCTATGGTGGCAGACTTGCAAAAGCGGCTTTACTGTGCCAATCAGCATGTGGAAGCACTACAGAGAAAGAATGAGGACCATGTAGAGCTGCTGCAGATTCTACAAGTGCAAGACAATAGAGGCAAGCCATGATGATGATAAAGATGAAGATGAAGAAGATGAAGAAGAAGAAGTTTTTTTTTTTTTTTTTTTTGTTTGTTTTTGGTTTTTTTTTTTTTTAATGCAGCGTTTGAAATAAAATAAAAATGTGTTTTAACATTCAGAAATAAACTAACTAACCATACCACGTAAATAAATACATAAACTAACTTAACAAAACAAAGACAAAAACAAAGACTTAACAGAAAAGAAAACAAAGAAAATTAAAAAAAAAACTTAATTTAAAAACACATGAATATACAAGCAACTCACGGATAACCAGTTAAGGGCCTCAGAAAACACAGCCAGGTGATCCGGGAAGGTTGGAGGGGTCACAATGGTCCCGCTTAAAACCCAAACTTCTTAGACACCGAAGGTGTCGCCTAAAGAACTCCTAGACACTGTATTGACGGAAGTGCTTACTGGAGTTACCAAAAGTTAGCTCATATGAAAAATAAATTTTTTTTAAAATAAATTTTTTAAAGATATTCTCGTAAGAAAAAGAAACAAAAACAAATTAAGATAATAATAAACAACAAACCATAAACGAAAATGAACTAAGTACTCTAAACAAACTCAAACAAACGAAATAAATTGTTGTACTAAAAGAAACAAACCAAGAAACCAAAGAAAAACACAAACAGCACTTTCTATCACCTATTTATCACCATTTGGACAGATTCGTTTCTCTATTTTTCAGCTTCGACCTCTGTTCAGTTTTTAGCCTATAACTTTTCAACCGTAAGTTCAAATTTCACGT
The DNA here is from genome assembly GCA_020521455.1 of Prunus kanzakura. Taxonomy (NCBI): domain Eukaryota; kingdom Viridiplantae; phylum Streptophyta; class Magnoliopsida; order Rosales; family Rosaceae; genus Prunus; species Prunus kanzakura. Next base: position 23,774 of record BPUM01001305.1, on the reverse strand, counting down.
TCTTTATACAGTTGGATTCAGCACAGAAAAACAAAGAACTCAGAGCGGACCAAAAGGAAAAAACAATTACGGAAATAAACAGAATTCAAAGAAGGGAAAGGATTGAAATGCTCCCCCTTGAAGCGATTAGGTCGAGCATGGATGCACTTGGAGGTCGCGACTTCTCCCACTGCTCCACACTTCCCATTCATATGATTGAGGTTGCCATCTCTCTCCATTTTTATTAAGCTGTCATAAATTGCTAAAACAAACACACAAACTTGAAATGGAATTAAAAGGATTAGGAAATAAAAACTAAAATGAAAAGGAAAATCAACACACATCCAATTCCATGCTTCAAAGAAACAAGCACCAAAGGGTTGTGTAAGCTGGGACTTAAACCCAGTTCTCTTGCTTGTTGGGCAATTGTCCTTTTCTATTGGACTACAAACACAACTTGCCATTAACATCATTAACTTTAAAACAAGAAATTGTCCAGTTAAGAAAAAAAATAAAATAAAGTAGGAAAGCCAAATAGAATCAAACAATGTTACCGATCCCCGGCAACGGCGCCAAAAACTTGTTGTGTCGGATTCACTGCACCAAAATGGATTCAGCTGCATCCTCAACTTGTGATACTCGCAAGTGCACGAGCCGTTTGGTAGTATAGTATATATAAGTGCGAGGTCGATCCCACGAGGATTGGTAATTGAATGATCCAATTTGTTTCCCCTACACAAAATAGAAATGAAAAAGAAAATAAATAAAACAAGAACAAAAAAAAAGAAATAACTCAAGCAAATAAGTTCCCAAGTTCAATTAGATTAACGGATTGATTCTAGCTAAAGTATGATTAAGCCATGGTGTTTGGTCATAACCTTGTGTTCCTAATTCCCAAATTTGATCATTTGTTGTCTAACCTAAAATTAAGCATTAAGAACCCATTAAGCATAGAAGAACAATTTAAACAACCAAGCATGTATCTAATCCCTGTTGTCGAATGTCCATGCATACTCTTCCTATTCATAGTTCAATTCGAATTAAAGCATGGTGTCTACTCTTAATTCAAACCAAGATAGCTAACATGCAAGCCTAAATGGTGATCAATCATTCACACTAGCATACTAACTTATAAGCATAATGAATAAGAACAAAAACCATAATTGAAACTTGGAAACTAATTAAACTTGAATACTTAAGAAAGAATGTACATTACAAATAAAATTAAAGTAGAACTAAGAAAACTTGAAGGAAAATTTAGTAAAATCATTTGTTACAACAATTGACAACTTGAAAGGAAACTAAGAGAATTTGAGGGAGAGAAGGGAAGGGAGCTCTAGAGAAGTGTTTGAGAGCTCCCCCCTTGGGGTGTGATTTGAAGCTTGAAGGCTTCTCTATTTATAGGGCTAAGAGGGAGGAACATCATGATGAAATTCAACACCACCATTCCTTCTTTAATACAACCCATAACTCCCACCTCATCTTGTCTATGTTAGTGTGGTTGGAAACAATTCCATCCCATACTTCTTTTGCTGCACTCCAAGCTTTCTTCACATGGGAATATCAAAGGTGTTCAATTTGTGGCTGCCTTTTGCTGCCAACCCATGTGGTTGCCTTTTGGTTGTTGAACAAAAACGAGTTTTCTGAACCAGTCTTGGTGTAGGAAGGCCTGAGGTTTCAAAACGTATCCAATGGGGCTCAAATTTGGATATGTTATACTAGACACCCATTGGAACAACTTCTATGAAGAAAGTAATCCCATCGGAGCAGTAGAAGTGTGCGTTTTAGGCCTTGCAAGTTGGCTGCCGAACAGAGACTGGAATTGACTTCATTTCTTTTCTTTTCTTTCTTTTTGCTTTACATGCATGCACATGCTTTCTCTTTAATAGCTCCATCATGTACCAACTTGCTCCTTTAGAATTTCATAGCTGGAATGCCTCCCAACTTCACTCATTATGTTGGGTACAAAGTCAGTTATAGTTGGGGTGAGGCACATGGCTAAAAGGAGACACATGGCAAAAAGCTGGCAGCTGCAAATCCTCCTGAGCAAGGTTGAGTGTTGGACGGGCTAAGCACTCCACATATGTCCAATTGGGCTGAAATTTGGATATGTTGTACTAGACACCCATTGGAACAAGTTTCATGAAGATCTTCACCTCATTCGAGCCCCATAGCAAGCTCATCCAAGGCCAAGAAGTTGACCTACGAAACTGGGCTGGCAAGGAGTTGTAGCCAAAATGAGTTTGTCTTTAAGCTCTTCTTCCATTCACCCAAATAAGGCCTTAACATGCATGAATTGCATCATTTCCTATCCAAAACCATCATTGTTACCTAAAGCTCAATGAATTGAAAGATAAACACAAAAAGGATTAAAAGCACAAATTTAACTTAAAAACATAACCAAATCATAAGGTAGAAGGGTACGAAATGATATACAATTATGAACCGATCATCCAATCGCTAGAACTACGGAATACACCAACCACTCCTATAAGGAATGAACTGCCTTTGAACCTGAATTGTCCACTTTCTTACGACTATTGATTTCCGATCGAGCCCAAAACTTGGGCATCATCATAATATGGTGGGAGGAGTCATTTGGTGAGTTTTGAGTGAAATCCAATCGCTAGAACTATGCAATACACCAACCACTCCAATTCGGAACGAACTGCCTACGAACTTGAATTGTCCAATTTCTTACCCCTATGGATTTCCAATCGAGCCCAAAACTTGGGCATCATCATAATATGGTGGGAGGAGTCATTTGGTGAGTTTTGAGTGAAATCCAATCGCTAGAACTACGGAATACAACAACCACTCCCATAAGGAACGAAATGCCTTTGAACCTGAATTGTCCACTTTCTTACCCTATTGATTTCCAATCGAGCCCAAAACCAGGGCATAATCATAATATGGTGGGAGTAGTCATTTGGTGAGTTTTTAGTGAAATCCAATCGCTAGAACTAGAGAATACACCAACCACTCCAATAAGGAATGAACTGCCTTAGAACCTGAATTGTACACTTTCTTACCCCTATTGATTTCCGATCGAGCCCAAAACTTGGGCATCATTATAATATGGTGGGAGGAGTCATTTGGTGAGTTTTTAGCGAAATCCAATCGCTAGAACTACGGAATACACCAGCCACTTCTATAAGGAACGAACTTCCTTTGAACCTGAATTGTCCAATTTCTTACCCCTATTGATTTCCGATCGAGCCCAAAACTTGGGCATCATCATAATAAGTGTCTGCCGTGCAAATCTCACGGCCTGGAGTTCCGGGCCGAGGGGACGTGCGTTAACACGTGGTTTCCTGCTTTTGGACGGGGTGCGTTTGTGCGCGGGCGTGCCAGCACGGTCTACCGTGCGTCGAGGTGTTTGAAGCGGGTGAAAGTGTTAAGATAGTGCGCCTGTCTGAACTCGTTTTCTAATGAAACGATTGTAGCCGAGAGAGGAACAAGTCTCGGCTGTAAGGTTCACGGCCTGAACTATAAGGCCGTTGAGTGGTGGTGTTTGGTGGGTTTTAGGGCGGTCCTCCGGCGCGCCACTCAATGAGCGGCGGTCGTATGATATATGAGGTGAGTGAGCGAATAACAGGGGTGGTGCTCCGGCGCCTTGAAAATCAAGGGTCGTTTGATATATTGATGAATGGATTTTCCTTACAAACTAACACTACTCCTAGAAAAGCAAGTAAAGATATTGAAAGTGCATTACAGGAAAATATAAGTTGCTCCGTGGGAGGATTTTGTTTGGTGTTTGAACCCTTTGAAAGTGGTCTTGAGTCTTGTATTTATAGGCAGAGCTCCTGGAGGGGTAATCGAGGCTGAAAATCTGCATGGTGGAGCCTGATTATGCCAAGTGGGCAGTCTAATCGACATTTGGGATTGTGAAGTATGGTGGTGTGACCCCATGAATCCCGGTGAATCTCGGCCGCCGCCCTGATCATGGGTTCTGCGCTTCTGGCCGTGGAGACGCATTTATTGCTCTGATAGCCAATTACCTAATCCCTCAAACTGCAAAGAGCTTTGTGAGAATGTTGGCGTCTAGTCACTCTGATCCCTGTCACCAAATCCTGACTCCAATCACTTCCCACCTTCCCTTGCGCATTAAATGTTTCTTCTTGGTCAGTGGGTTTGCTGCAATAAACAGAGACCTTGCTTCATTAAACGGAGCGTGGGACCCTGCTGTCACGTGATGATCTGACTTTAATGCCTTTGGCCGTGACCTTGCTCGATCTCGGCCTCGGCTTATAACCATGGCCGAGATAACCATGCCTTGGTGATTTTTCCGAGAAGAGAAGTTCCCTCGGCCAGTTCATGGCCGTGATTTATTAGGCACAAACAATAAGGTGGGAGGAGTCATTTGGTGAGTTTTGAGTGAAATCCAATCGCTAGAACTACGGAATACACCAACCACTCCTACAAGGAACGAGTCGCCTTTGAACCTGAATTGTCCAATTTCTTACCCCCATTGATTACCGATCGAGCCCAAAACCTGGGTATCATCATAATACGGTGGGAGGAGTCATTCGGTGAGCTTTGAGTGAAATCCAATCGCTAGATCTACGGAATACGCTAGCCACTCCTATAAGGAACGAACTGCCTTTGAACCGGAATTGTCCAATTTCTTACCCCTATTGATTTCCGATCAAGCCCAAAACAGAGGCATCATCATAATATGGTGGGAGGACTCATTTGGTGAGTTTTGAGTGAAATCCAATCGCTAGAACTATGCAATACACCAACCACTCCAATTCGGAACGAACTGCCTTCGAACTTGAATTGTCCAATTTCTTACCCCTATGGATTTCCAATCGAGCCCAAAACTTGGGCATCATCATAATATGGTGGGAGGAGTCATTTGGTGAGTTTTGAGTGAAATCCAATCGCTAGAACTACAGAATACACCAACCACTCCTATAAGGAACGAACTGCCTCTGAACCTGAATTGTCGAATTTCTTACCCCTATTGATTTCCGATCGAGCCCAAAATAGGGGCATCGTCATAATATGGGGGGAGGAGTCATTTGGGGAGTTTTGAGTGAAATCCAATCGCTACAACTATACAATACGCCAACCACTCCAATTCGGAACAAACTGCCTTCGAACTTGAATTGTCCAATTTCTTACCCCTATGGATTTCCGATCGAGCCCAAAACTTGGGCATCATCATAATATGGCGGGAGGAGTCATTTGGTGAGTTTTGAGTGAAACCCAATCGGTAGAACTACGGAATACACCAACCACTCCTATAACGAACGAACTGCCTTTGAACCAGAATTGTCCAATTTCTTACCCCTATTGATTTCCGATCGAGCCCAAAACTTGGGCAACATCGTAATATGGTGGGAGGAGTCATTTGCTGAGTTTTAAATGAAATCCAATCACTAGAACTATAGAATACACCAACCACTCCTATAAGGAACGAACTGCCTTTGAACCTGAATTGTCCAATTTCTTACCCCTATTGATTTCCGATCGAGCCCAAAACTTGGGCAACATCGTAATATGGTGGGAGGAGTCATTTGCTGAGTTTTGAGTGAAATCCAATCGCTAGAACTACGGAATACACCAACCACTCCTATAAGGAATGAACTGCCTTTGAACCCGAATTGTCCAATTTCTTACCCCTATTGATTTCCAATCGAGTCCAAAACTTGGGCAACATCGTAATATGATGGGAGGAGTCATTTGCTGAGTTTTGAGTGAAATCCAATCGCTAGAACTACGGAATACACCAACCACTCCTATAAGGAATGAACTGCCTTTGAACCCGAATTGTCTAATTTCTTACCCCTATTGATATCCGATCGAGCCCAAAACTTGGGAATCATCATAATATGGTGGGAGGGGTGTTTTGGTTAGTTTTGAGTGAAATTCAGTGGCTAGAACTACGGAATACACCAACCACTCCTATAAGGAACGAACTGCCTTTGAACCTGAATTGTCCAATTTCTTACCCCTATTGATTTCCGATCGAGCCCACAACTTGGGCATTATCATAATATGGTGGGAGGAGTCATTTGCTGAGTTTTGAGTGAAATCCAATCGCTAGAACTACGGAATACACCAACCACTCCTATAAGGAACGAACTGCCTTTGAACCTGAATTGTCCAATTTCTTACCCCTATTGATTTCCGATCGAGCCCAAAACTTGGGCAACATCGTAATATGGCGGGAGGAGTCATTTGGTGAGTTTTGAGTGAAACCCAATCGGTAGAACTACGGAATACACCAACCACTCCTATGATGAACGAACTGCCTTTGAACCTGAATTGTCCAATTTCTTACAACAATTGATTTCCGATCAAGCCCAAAACTTGGGCATCATCATAATATGGTGGGAGGAGTGATTTGGTGAGTTTTGAGTGAAATCCAATCGCTAGATCTACGGAATAAATCAGCCACTCCTATAAGGAACTAACTGCCTTTGAACCTAAATTGTCCAATTTCTTACCCCTATTGATTTCCGATCGAGCCCAAAACTTGGGCAACATCGTAATATGGCGGGAGGAGTCATTTGGTGAGTTTTGAGTGAAACCCAATCGGTAGAACTACGGAATACACCAACCACTCCTATGATGAACGAACTGCCTTTGAACCTGAATTGTCCAATTTCTTACAACAATTGATTTCCGATCGAGCCCAAAACTTGGGCATCATTATAATATGGTGGGAGGAGTCGTCTGGTGAGTTTTGAGTGAAATCCAATCGCTAGAACTACGGAATACACCAACCACTCCTATGAGGAACGAACTGCCTTTGAACCTGAATTGACCAATTTCATACCCCTATTGATTTCCAATCGAGCCCAAAACTTGGGCATTATCATAATATGGTGGGAGGAGTCATTTGGTGACTTTTGAGTGAAATCGAATCGCTAGAACTATGCAATACACCAACCACTCCAATTCGGAACGAACTGTCTTCGAACATGAATTGTCCAATTTCTTACCCCTATGGATTTCCGATCGAGCCCAAAACTTGGGCATCAACATAATATGGTAGGAGGAGTCATTTGGAGAGTTTTGAATGAAATCCAATCGCTAGAACTACGGAATACACCAACCACTCCTATAACGAACGAACATCCTTTGAACCTGAATTGTCCAATTTCTTACCCCTATTGATTTCCGACCGATCCCAAAACTTGGGCATCATCATAATATGGTGTGAGGAGTCATTTGGTGAGTTTTGAGTGAAATCCGATTGCTAGAATTACGGAATACACCAACCACTTCTATAATGAACGAACTACCTTTGAACCTGAATTGTCCAATTTCTTACCCCTATTGATTTCCGATCGAGCCCAAAACTTGGGCATCATCATAATATGGTGGGAGGAGTCATTTGCTGAGTTTTCAGTGAAATCCATTCGCTAGAACTATGTGTCTGCCGCGCAAATCTCACGGCCTGGGGTTCCGGGCCGAGGGGATCTGCGTTAAACACGCGGTTTCCTGCTTTTGGACGGGGTGCGTTTGTGCGCGGGCGTGCCAGCACGGTCTACCGTGCGTCGAGATGTTTGAGGTGTTGATAGTGTTCATATGGTGCGCCTGTCTGAACTTGTCTTCTAATCAAACGATTGTAGCCGAGAGAGGAACTAGTCTCGGCTGTGAGGTTCACGGCCTGAACTACAAGGCCGTTGAATGGTGGTGTTTGGTGGATTTTGGGGCGGTGCTCCGGCGCGCCACTCGATGAGCGGCGGTCGTATGATATATGGGGTGAGTGAGCGAACAACAAGGGTGGTGCTCCGGCGCCTTGAAAATCAAGGGTCGTTTGATATATTGATGAATGGATTTTCCTTACAAACTAACACTACTCCTAGAAAAGCAAGTAAAGATATTGAAAGTGCATTACAGGAAAATATAAGTTGCTCCGTGGGAGGCTTTTGTTTGGTGTTTGAACCCTTTGAAAGTGGTCTTGAGTCTTGTATTTATAGGTAGAGCTCCTGGAGGGGTAATCGAGGCTGAAAATCTGCATGGTGGAGCCTGATTACGCCAAGTGGGTAGTCTAATCGACATTTGGGATCGTGAAGTATGGTGGTGTGACTCCATGAATCCCGGTGAATCTCGGCTGCCGCCCTGATCGTGGGTTCTGCGCTTCTGGCCGTGGAGACGCATTTATTGCTCTGATAGCCAATTACCTATTCTCTCAAGCTGCAAAGAGCTTTGTGAGAATGTTGGCGTCTAATCCCTCTGATCTCTGTCACCAAATCCTGACTCCAATCACTTCCCACCTTCCCTCGCGCATTGAATGCTCATTCTTGGCCAGTGGGTTTGCTGCAATAAACAGAGACCTTGCTTCATTAAATGGAGCGTGGTACCCTGCTGTCACGTGATGATCTGACTTTAATGCCTTTGGCCGTGACTTTGTTCGATCTCGGCCTCGGCCTATAACTTTGGCCGAGATAACCATGCCTTGGTGATTTTTTTCCTGGTTTCTCTGGGAAGCCAAACACCTTGATAAAGCGCTGCGTTTCAGCGTGGGGCCGAGAAGAGAAGTTCCCCCGGCCAATTCACGGCCGTGATTTATTAGGCACAAACATTGCCCCCACATCCCTGGATTCTTCGGCCTCGGCATGAGTAGGGCCCGAATGGATTCCAAGGGATGGACCTTTAGCTTTCTGAGGTGACTGACAACTGGGGCCTTAAATGCGCAGTCCAGTCGGCGCATTTAATGCCTCAGGCACGTCATGTAGGCCATCATTGCCCAAAGCATCGCTTCGTTTTGTCAGAGGAAACGACGGCCTCTGGGCTTTTGACACGTCGTCGCGCCTGTTTAGTGTTGACAAAACGTTACGTCTCTCTCGAGAGACATACCCTTTCGTTTCGAATTCTAGCGCCAATATAAAAACCCAAACTTTCTTGCTTCCTCCCTACGCTTCCAGAATTCTCAGACGCCCAAGCTTTGCCAAAAACCCTCCTCTTCAAGCCTTCAGTCTTAACAGAAAATTGTGTCTCTCGCTCGTGAGTCTTCTAGTCTTTTGGAACCCTGCAAACCTTCACCCCCTTCTGGATTTTCTTTCAGTATCCCTCACATTCACCACCTTCCTCTGCATCCTTCTTCTTGAAAACACCCAACTCAGTCACATCTGCTTCAATGGCCTCTAGTCCTTCCATCTCTGTCGAAGTTCGGTCCCAAACCTTTCAGACTGAGTTCGAGACCATTTGTCGAGACATCCAGGGCTCAATCCTTCCAAACATCCTTACACCCTGGGCTGATGATGATGGTGAACTTACTGATGCCTGTGTCCTCGGCCCCTCCATTGAGGGTGGAATGCCAGAAAGGCTCGTGGCCCTTCTGAAGAACAATCTAGTAGATCACTCGGCCTTCGACGGGGGGGACTTCCAAGATTGGAATGTCATCAGGCCGCAGCAACAATGGCCCACCGTGACTTCAGACTGGGAGAAGTGGCTGCCGAGGATGGAGCACTTCTTCGGCCAACAATGGAAGGATCAAGGCATCTACCACTTGATCAAACTGTTTGAGCAGCCGTTGGTCATGGATCGGTCGCTCTTGGCCGCGGCCTTGTGCTTTTGGTCGTCGGCCACTAATACCATGAATTTTCGGTTCGGCATGATGACGCCGACCGTGCTAGACATGGCCGCCCTGTTCGGCCTTTCTCCTCTCGGCGTGGAAGTAAACGCCGCCCTGGTTGCCCCCGAGGCGGCGGGGAGTTTTAAAGCCCTGTGGCCGACTCTCACAAGAGTCAGTGGAAACAAGGCGAAGAACATGCTTAACTACTCCAGCTTCAACAGCAACTTCGGCGTGGAGGACAGCCCTGAAGATGACGCCGTCACCCCCCCTGGTGAAGTCGAGCACGCTGCATTCCTGCTGTACTGGCTGTGCAAGTTCGTCTTCTGTACTCAGGCGAACAAGGTCACCGTGGAGTTTGCTCATGTGGCCGATTACCTTACACAGGGTGGCAGGCTAGCGCTCGGCCCCTATCTCCTCGGCCAACTCTACCGCACGCTTCATGACATCGTTACTGATGGCATGAAGCCGAAGCACGGCGGTCCACTGGCGGTCCACTGTGGGCTTTCCAATCCTGGCTGCAAGCCTACTTCCCCGAGCTGAGGACGACAACCAACATCAGCGATGCCGAGCCGCAAGCCAAGGCATTTGCCCGCGCCCCCAAAAAGCACAATACCTCGGCCTTTTGTTACAAATTCTTCTATGGTTTGGCCGAGAGAACTGGCACGCAGTTCCGAGTATGCCTGGCTCGGCCGTTCCCACTATTCCTGTCGCATGACCTCTCGGTCGTCCCCGATGTTGAGACCGAGAATGATTTGAAGGAGATCTGGGGCTCCTTCCTGGTTTCGCGCGACCTTCACTGCGGCATGTCCAAGGCCGGGGCCGAGGTTTACCTGCCAAACTTCGTGGCGCGACAGTTCGGTTTGATCCAAACGGCCCCACTTCCTCCTCCGTCAATCAACCGCCTCTCGTCCTGGAGGGCCGATGTCTCTCAACTGCACGGGGTGGCTAAAATCACCTTCCAGCTTCAACAGGGGATGACCTTCCTGAACCTGATGCCGTGGAGGCGCCGCAATGCATATGACGAGGATGGAAGGGTCTGGTACGAGGAGTGCATCTCGGCCAGGTTTATCCGGCCAGATGGGGAGGCCGCGAGAGCGGCCCTGAAGAATGCGGATTGGGACCCTCTTACCCCCAAAGGCACCAAAGTGAAGAAGGTATCAGCCGGACCCCCTCGGCCAAGTACGGCAGCCGTGGTCGCTCCTAGAGCAACGGTCCCTCCGTCGGTCGGAGCAGCGGTCGCGGCCTTGAGTACGGCTCCAGACTTGACTGCGGCCCCGGCTCCCAGGGCGGCGCCTGTGGTGGGGCCGCGAAAGACGCTGGCCCATAGGACCGTGCCGTCTTCCCCGTCGGCTCGATCGGCCGCTGCCGCTGGTGAGCTTTGCATGATTTATATTTATATATTTATATATTTGCCGGTCTCTCAAAGCCACCTGGTCCTTGATTATCTCATCTCCCTTTCTTTTTACCATCACAGCCCCGGGCCGTAAGAGGAGCCGAGAAGGGTCAAGTGTTGGGGCCGCACCGGTGGAGGCCGCGCCAGCCAGAGTCACCGCGGTAGAGATGGCGGCAGTGGAGCGACCGAGGAAAAGGACCCTCTTCACTTCTCCGGAGGGCGGAAATGAGGAGGGAGTCCCTTCGGAGATTGTAAGGGAAGCTCCCCCTGTGGCCGTAAGCATTTCTCCCTTGCCTCCTTTTCCTTTTTGTTTTATCGAGGTCGCCCTCCTTCCCCTTTTTCGTACGTTGATAGTCTGGCTGTTTCCCAGGACGTGGTAATAGTCGAGGAGGAGGCCGCGGCTGAGGTGCCGCATGTAGAGGAGACGGCCGCCGTTCAGATGGTGGTCGAGGAGTTGGGAGCCGCAGAGGTAGCGGTTGAAGAGGAAGCTACGGCCGAGGGGCCGGTCGAGGAAGCGGCAACCACCGAGATCATGGTCGAAGAGGCGGACGCGGCCGAAACTGTGATTGAAGAGATGGCCGCTGATGAGGTGGTTGCAGAGGAGTTCGAAGAGGAGGCCGTGGACGAGGGGGCTACCGAGGAGGTCGCCGAGGAGGTTGCCGAGGAGGCCACCGAAGAAGCCGCCGAAGAGTTTACCACAGACGTGCCTGCTGAGCCGTCACGGCCCGCTCCTCCTCGTCCGAGCAATATTTCCTTCCGCCTGGTAAGAGTTCGCTTTTTCATATTTTAACTTTGTCGTTTTCCTCATGGAATTTCGCATGATGTTTTTGACTGAATTTTTTAGTTCCAGCCTCCCCAGCCGTCGTCGCCATCCTCGATGGTTGCTACGAGCATGCCTCCTGCGCCGTCGTCTCAAGATTCGATCGTTGTGGCCGAGCCGTTAGTAACTGGGGCCGCGGTCGTGAGTGTACCGAGCCTCCTGCGGACTACTTCGGCGGCTAGAAATGATCTCTTGCTTGCCGTAAGTATTCAATCCCTCCTTCTTATTCCTTAATGTCCTTGCTCATCATTTCTCACCTAGACTCTTCCTTATACACAGGAGGCCACTTCTTCTGACGATCTTGACGATTTGTACGCCAAGCTTCATGAGGAAGGAGGTAGTTCGGCCTCAGCTCCCCTGGACGAGGATTCCACGACCATAATTGAACGGCTCCGGGAGTTCCTTCTTCTCGGAGTTCGAGAGATGACCGCTACCGGGGCGCTCATGGAGTTCAGGTCCTGCCTGGATACAGCTATGGCGATCGGTCTGCTGGACTCGGCTCAGCTGGATGAATTGCAAGCCCGTCTGGCCGAAGGCGAGGAGATGATTGGCCGGTACGCTGAAGCCGTGACAAGGATGGCCGAGGGAAGCTCGCTCGAACAAGACTTGGTGGGGATCAAAGAAAAGGTCGAACCTGCAATGGCCCGATTGAAAGAAAATGACCTCGTTGTTCAACGAGAAAATGAAGAGCTTGCGCAGGTTGAGGCCCAGATTGCCGAACTCCAGGCTCGTCGAGCTTTCATCCTCCAGCGCCGGGATGGTGCGGTCGCGACCGGGCGTGAACTGAAATCCTCGGCCAAGCAGATCCTCAAAGCCGCGACCGAGACGAAGAAGGCCCTGGCCGAACGTAAGCTGATCCGGGCGAGGTGGCAAACGGACAATGACGGCGGGGACATCGCTTGGAGGAGGATCACCTGCCTGGTCTGGGGAATGTTCAGCGAGGGGGCCTAGGCAGGCGGATATCAGCCGTTTAACTTTCTCTTTCTCTCTTCTTTTGGTGTGTAATAAATAACTATAAACTTTTAAATTTATCTACATATATTTCCCTTTTGGTGTAAATAATACCCCTTTTTATCTATATGTAAGGGCTATGTATACTTCCCCTTTTCTTCTTTTTGACTTTCTTATCGTAGGGCCTCGGCGCCATTTTCTTTTCAACTTGAGCCGAGTTGTGAACGTGGAACTTCGAGGGTTTTGAATTTCCTAAGACTCCGCGCCTAATCTGCGAATAGTTTTTCTTTAGGCCTCGCCGTCTGGTACCCCGAAGGAGTTGGACTCTCAGCTTGGGTAGTTTATTAGTGCCCCGGTTGTTGGCCAAACTATGCAGAGGAATGCCCACGGCCGAACTTTCCGGAGCCCGGTGAGGCCGCAAATCCTTAAGGAAGCCTTGGGGCAAGACCCTGCGCTCCCTTGGTAGGCACGGTCTCTCGCAACCTAGTGCCCCCAACTCTCTTTGTGTCAAACCATCTTTCAAGATAAACCGGATGTCTTTAGATTGATATCCTCGGCACGGCCTGCTTAGCCGCGCATTGTTTTGCGGCCATTCCTGCTGAGTTGTTTGAGCCGCGGGCTCGGTCTCTGCGACCGAACGGCTCCGTTTCAGGCCCCCGTATGTTTGACTAGGGTGAACCTGATCCGCCGGCCCTCGGAACGTGGCTACCTGGTTCTGTTGATCTAAATCATGGTAGGAACCTTGGCGCATCTGGGTCGTTGTCGGACTGGCCGGGTCGTGTCTTTGCAATGGTAGTACAGTGGCCAAGTCTTCGAGATTATTTTGTGATAACGTTTTGGTCACATTATTTTGGCCAGGTAGCGCTTGGTCGGCCAAAATATAGGTCGGGCCGAGACTCTGGACCGTGGATACCGCAGGCCTGCCCCGTCCTGATGCTCTGGCTAACACGTGGAATGGGCCGCGCGTGGTTTTTACCGTATGAGCTAGTCCAGAATCCGTCCTCGTTGGCTGGCGCTGCCCCCGGCCATTGGTTGGTAGCGGAGAATGCTAGCCGTGGCCTGACACTCCGGTGCGGCCATAAACGCCGAGGCTGCCGTTTTCGCCGTGTGTTTCGCTCTCTCGGCCATTTCGTCCAGCTTCGGGAGACGCCGCGGGTGAGGTTGTCGGCATCTCTTCTTGGAAAAAAGTTCGCAACTCAGAGGAGAATCTGTCCACTGCGGCCATGAAGGATGTCTCTATCCTGCAGGCCTGCTTGGACATCTGCTCTTCCATCACTGCCTGTTTTTGTATGGACTCGGCTAGACGGTCCGTCGTTGTAGGAATGTTGGTTTCCATCACGAGTTTTTTGACAAGAGTCCCACCGGGCGTGCCAAAAGTGTCTGCCGCGCAAATCTCACGGCCTGGGGTTCCGGGCCGAGGGGATCTGCGTTAAACACGCGGTTTCCTGCTTTTGGACGGGGTGCGTTTGTGCGCGGGCGTGCCAGCACGGTCTACCGTGCGTCGAGATGTTTGAGGTGTTGATAGTGTTTAGATGGTGCGCCTGTCTGAACTTGTCTTCTAATCAAACGATTGTAGCCGAGAGAGGAACTAGTCTCGGCTGTGAGGTTCACGGCCTGAACTACAAGGCCGTTGAATGGTGGTGTTTGGTGGATTTTGGGGCGGTGCTCCGGCGCGCCACTCGATGAGCGGCGGTCGTATGATATATGGGGTGAGTGAGCGAACAACAAGGGTGGTGCTCCGGCGCCTTGAAAATCAAGGGTCGTTTGATATATTGATGAATGGATTTTCCTTACAAACTAACACTACTCCTAGAAAAGCCACTATGTCAGAAAAGGGCTTTAGCAACGGATAAAATCCGTTGCCTATTACACATAAATACCGTGGTATTCAAGCCTGTTGCCTATTCCTATGTAATAGGCAACGGATATTCTCCGTCGCTGTTTATCGTTTACTACATCGGATATCTGGTAATCTCCGATGCCTAAATGATTTCCGAGTGCCAAAAAAGGTTGACTTCTGACGCCTAAACCCGAAACAACATCAGTAGTTTCAAAAGGTAGGAGGCTAAAGAGGTCTAACATCATCAATAGTTTTAAAAGGGATGAGGCTAAAGAGGTCTAACAGCATCAGTGATATCTACTATGCTGATGCATATTGTCAATTACAACATCATAGAAACAAATAATGGTGTTGTGAATTATGTTATACATCATCGCTTTTTTTATTTTGCGGACGTGAAAAGCCTCCAATAGTGTTGGTGGTTACATAAATGTTGATGCTACTTCTCGTTTTAGGCATCAGTGATAATAGATGTCTGGTTGTTGTTTTTATCTTTCAACTTCAGTTATTTCTGGAAAACTGAAGTTGTTATAAACAATAGGCATCATTTATGCAAGGAAAGGGTAAGTATTTTGCTTGTTTCACATCACACTTTACTTAGTTACTATAATAGTATTTAAGAAAGGCATGTAATTTAAATATATCCATAATTGTCTATATATATATATATATATATATATATATATATATATATATATATATAAGCAAAATACTTGAATGATCCATACTTGTCACATACAAATCACAAATTTACTAGCCCTACACCACAAATTATCCATACTTGTCTATGCATAAGCAAAATACTAGCTAGAAAGACATGTAAAATGAAGGAATGTTTAGCTTAATCAAAAATCCATTCTAGGACATGACTTGCCAATTCTTCTCACACCCCATCCAATTCCATTTGGGTGTACGTGTCCTTCCTTCTAGCTCTATACTGGGAAAAAAAAACACATAGTATGTAAACACAAAATATGAACATAAGCTTAAAAAGTGCAAGGTACTAAATTTGCATAAGATATGTTGTCACTTCAAATGAACCAATATGCAAATTTACGAAATCATATTGGTGAACAAGAAAATCTAATTTTTCAATCAATCTAATTAGATAACAAGAAGTCATTAATTGGATCCCACTTCATGTTTAAACTAGCAATTAAATGATCATGTGATGGGGTAGAGAGTTGAACAAGCACAGCTAGCATTTTTTCTCAATTGACACAGACCTAACTACCAAAAAAACAGAGGCACATTGCTGTGAAAAAAAATTACACAAGGTTCATATTAACACAGACCTAAGTACCAAAAAAACAGAATTTGTCAACCAATCTAATTAGATAACAAGAAGTCATTAAATGGATCCCACATCATGTTTCAAATAGGTTCATAAATGATTATGTGATGGAGTAGAGAGTAAGCCAAATTTTTCTGTTAAGAGTAAGATAAGAGTCAATGGTGAACCATATGCAACCAAACCTCAGCATATCAAGTGAGAACAAAAAGAAGAAAAACATAATAAGAAGATTTAGCAGTGTCAGAGACCAATTTGTGTTTGACAAAAATCATTCAAATATGTTCACTAAGCAAACCAAAATAAGATAGCAGCAATCCCATTCGTCGACTTTATTCTTTATACAAACATCCTATAGCATTGAGGATGAAGTTTCACCCATTTCCAGATATGTAGTGCAAATCCAAGAAACTATACTTTCTGTTTATTTAATAATCATTCCAAAAATTTACTCCAATAGACTAATAATGATGAGAAGCATAAAGTGCATAGCCCAACTCATTTGTCCATATACTCATGGTAATTTGCTTCTTATGTCAGTATACATATATAGAGACACAGAGACACAGAGACACAAAGAGGACCAGTAGGTCATGTATTGATACAAGGCCAGTGATTAGTCCCCTAATCTAAGTAACACTCAAGAAATTGCAAAATGCGACAATTCAAAAGCTACCAGATTCATTTTCCGGTGTTGCACCTGTGATCTAGGATCCCAAATAAGTTATCCATCAATATTCAAGCAAAAGTGGAGTTGTCAGAAAACCAACCTCCCAATTTCTCGTCCAAGAAAATAGACTAAATTAAGCCAAAAACAGCCCAATAACACAGGTAAAGTGCAGTGCTTAATTTAATCAACTCACAAAAACACAAGTGATTTCAATTTCCCCAATGAAGAAGGAATGGTCCCTGATATGTTGTTGTTATATAAGTCCAAGCTAATGAGGCTCTTCAAGTTACCAAGCTCAGCTGGAATAGTTCCTTGAATGTTATTTTTGTACAGCTCCCTACATAATAAAGAGGTATAAGGGTTAGCCAGAAAGTACTTTAATCCAAGAACCTAAAATAAATGTAAGCTTTATGAACAATTAACACAACCATTAACACAATTCCACCAGACCTGCACATGAACAATTCCACAATCAACACAAACAGCATATAAATCCTATAACATAATCAAATCACCAAAGACAATGTGAAAATGAAAGGTTGGGCTCCCCAAAAACAAGCTACTCTCATCATACAATATGTTAGTCCAATTAAATAGCTGAAAAAAGAATCAGAAACAAATTTCCATTCGCTGGACGAGCAAACTAACTCAAATGTTACAAACATGGCACACAAAAACAGAGTTGACACCAAAAACCACTCTATTACAAACAAATTTTGATATTGATTGCAATGGTACCAAAACTAATTCATAACATTGACTTTGATAATATTCATGCGCATTTACGCCATCCAAATTGGAACATGAGGTTCTTTAACTCAAGCTGGTAACTGGTTTAACTCCTTATGAAATAAAGGGCAAAGAAAAAAACAACCAAATAAATTGACTATAACACAAACAATCTCATAAATTGACTATAACACAAAAATGTAAAAGCCATATGAAAACATATCAAACACACAGCGGGGGCAAAGAGAAAAATCTCATCTCATCTTGCAGAGGACGTTGGACATCTCTTCTTCTTAGCTCTCTTGTGGGTACCCCACTTCCTCTTGGCCACCTTAAGAGCACGCTTGTCCTTACCAACCTTCAAAAGCTCAGTGATCCTCTTCTCATATGGAGCAAAACCAGCAACTTCCCTGATTAGGTTCCTCACGAAATGCACCCTCTCGCTTCTTTTCTTCAATATCAAAACCAACAAAGCATAGAAATTTTAGTATTATTCACATTACGTCATCACAAAATCAAGACCCAAACAACAAAAGAATATAAAGACAATCCCAGAAATCAAATAAACTTGTATGAACAATCAGTGACCAAACAAAAACATACCCCTTTGCGGTCAAATGGGCGAGGAGCCAATTCACGCTTGGTGACAATGTGGCCTTTGTTCAGACCAACGAAGATCCCGCTCTTGGGCGCAGCGGGAGCCATTTCCTGTACCAAAAAGCTTAAGTATTCAACAAAACCATCTAACACAAACACAATAGAAGGATGCTTAGTAAGAAGTCATCTAACACAAAAAGGCAGAGTAAGATTAGAGAAATTACCCAATAAATTGAAACCCTAACTGATAATCTCACCTGGAGGACGATGACAACGGAGGTAAACGAAGGGACTGCGATGGCTCTTCTCGACGATGAGGAGGACATCTATGGCTCTCTCTTTTAGGGTTTAGGAATAGATGACGGTAGAGATGGAGGACATAGAAGAAATCAGTGAAGAAGAGAGATGTTGACGGTGAGAGGAATGAGAGAGAGACTGTGACTGTGACTGTGGGTATAGTGAGAGAAGGTTTAGGCTGACTGTGGGTATCGCGAGAGAGAAGAGAGGGGACTTTGGAGGTGAGAAGAAGGATGAGAGAGTGACTCTGACTGGGTATCGTGAGAGAGAAGAGAGGGAGTTTAATTTTTAGCCAAAAATATGAGAGGGAGTTAGACGAATTGGGGCAAGAGTTTGAGAGGGAGCTGAAGTTTCAGAGAGAGTTTGAGAGGGAGAGTAAAAATTTTGGGTTAGGGCGTTGACTCAGACTTTAGGCATCAGAGATATATTACCAAAAAATGACCCTCTTAAAAATAAAATAAAAACTAATCACTTTAGGCATCTATATTTATACAGATGATGCTAAAGGGGAATAAAGCCATCGTCATAAATAAACAAAAATGCGGGTTGATGTCTTTATACCTTTTTAGTATCGTTATTTACGAAATTGATGCCTAATCTGCTAATAGCATCGATTTCCCTCTCTACCGATGCCTATCTAGTGTTGCTGTAAGTGAAATTTGACGTAGTGAGCAAGTAAAGATATTGAAAGTGCATTACAGGAAAATATAAGTTGCTCCGTGGGAGGCTTTTGTTTGGTGTTTGAACCCTTTGAAAGTGGTCTTGAGTCTTGTATTTATAGGTAGAGCTCCTGGAGGGGTAATCGAGGCTGAAAATCTGCATGGTGGAGCCTGATTACGCCAAGTGGGTAGTCTAATCGACATTTGGGATCGTGAAGTATGGTGGTGTGACTCCATGAATCCCGGTGAATCTCGGCCGCCGCCCTGATCGTGGGTTCTGCGCTTCTGGCCATGGAGACGCATTTATTGCTCTGATAGCCAATTACCTAATCTCTCAAGCTGCAAAGAGCTTTGTGAGAATGTTGGCGTCTAATCACTCTGATCTCTGTCACCAAATCCTGACTCCAATCACTTCCCACCTTCCCTCGCGCATTGAATGCTCATTCTTGGCCAGTGGGTTTCTGCAATAAACAGAGACCTTGCTTCATTAAATGGAGCGTGGGACCCTGCTGTCACGTGATGATCTGACTTTAATGCCTTTGGCCGTGACTTAGTTCGATCTCGGCCTCGGCCTATAACTTTGGCCGAGATAACCATGCCTTGGTGATTTTTTTCCTGGTTTCTCCGGGAAGCCAAACACCTTGATAAAGCGCCGCGTTTCAGCGTGGGGCCAAGAAGAGAAGTTCCCCCGGCCAATTCACGGCCGTGATTTATTAGGCACAAATACTATGCAATACACCAACCACTCCAATTCCGAACGAATTGCCTTCGAACTTGAATTGTCAAATTTCTTACCCCTACGGACTTCCGATTGAGCCCAAAACTTGGGCATCATCATAATATGGTGGGAGGAGTCATTTGGTGAGTTTTGAGTGAAATCTAATCGCTAGAACTATGCAATACACCAACCACTCCAATTCGGAACAAACTGCCTTCGAACTTGAATTGTCCAATTTCTTACCCCTATTGACTTCCGATCGATCCCAAAACTTGGCCATTATCATAATATGGTGGGAGTAGTCATTTGGTGAGTTTTGAGTGAAATCCAATCTCTAGAACTACGGAATACACCAACCACTCTTATAAGGAACGAACTGCCTTTGAACATGAATTGTCCAATTTCTTAACCCTATTGACTTCCGATCGATCCCAAAACTTGGCCATTATCATAATATGGTGGGAGTAGTCATTTGGTGAGTTTTGAGTGAAATCCAATCGCTAGAACTATGAAATACACCAACCACTCCTATAAGGAACGAAATGCCTTTGAACCTGAATTGTCCAATTTCTTACCCATATTGATTTCCGATCGAGCCCAAAACTTGGGAATCATCCTAATGTGGTGGGAGGAGTCATTCGTTGAGTTTTGAGTGAAATACAATCGCTAGAACTACGGAATACACCAACCACTCCTATAAGGAACGAACATCCTTTGAACCTAATTTGTCTATTTTCTTACCCCTATTGACTTCCGATCGAGCCCAAAACTTGGCCATCATCATATTATGGTGGGAGGAGTCATTTGGTGAGTTTTGAAAGAAATCGAATCGCTAGAATAACGGAATACACCAGCCACTCCTATAAGGAACGAACTACCTTTGAACCTGAATTGTCCAATTTCTAACCCCTATTGATTTCCGATCGAGCCCAAAACATGGGCATCATCATAATATGGTGGGAGGAGTCATTTGGTGAGTTTTGAGTGAAATCCAATCGCTAGAACTACGGAATACACCAGCCACTCCTATAAGCAACGAATTGCCTTTGAACCTGAATTGTCCAATTTCTTACCCCTATTGATTTCCGATCGAGAACAAAACAGGGGAATCATCGTAATATGGTGGGAGGAACCATTTGGTGAGTTTTGAATGAAATCCAATAACTAGAACTATGCAATACACCAACCAATAAAATTCAGAACGAACTGCCTTCGAACTTGAATTGTCAAATTTCTTACCCCTATGGATTTCCGATCGAGCCCAAAACTTGGGAATCATCATAATATGGTGGGAGGAGTCATTTGGGGAGTTTTGAGTGAAATCCAATCGCTAGAACTACGGGTTACACCAACCACTCCTATAAGGAATGAACTGCCTTTGAACCTGAATTGTCCACTTTCTTACCCCTATTGATTTCCGATCGAGCCCAAAACTTGGGCATCATCATAATATGGTGGGAGGAGTCATTTGGTGAGTTTTGAGTGAAATCCAATCGCTAGAACTACGGAATACACCAGCCACTCCTATAAGCAACGAACTGCCTTTGAACCTGAATTGTCCAATTTCTTACCCCTATTGATTTCCGATCGAGACCAAAACAGGGGAATCATCATAATATGGTGGGAGGAGCCATTTGGTGAGTTTTGAGTTAAATCCAATCGCTAGAACTATGCAATACACCAACCACTCCAATTCAGAACGAACTGTCTTCGAACTTGAATTGTCCAATTTCTTACCCCTATGGATTTCCGATCGAGCCCACAAATTTCGGCATCATCATAATATTGTGGGAGGAGTTATTTGATGAGTTTTGAGTGAAATCCAATCTCTAGAACTACGGAATACACCAACGACTCCTATAAGGAACGAACTGCCTTTGAAACTGAATTGTCCAATTTCTTACCCCTATTGATTTCCGATTGAGCCCAAAACTTGGGCATCATCATAATACGGAGGGAGGAGTCATGTGGTGAGTTTTGAGAGAAATCCAATCTTTAGAACTATGGAATACACCAACCACTCCTGTAAGGAATGAACTGCCTTTGAACCTGAATTGTCCAATTTCTTACCCCTGTTGATTTCCGATCGAGCCCAAAATTTGGGCATCATCATAATATGGTGGGAGGAGTCATTTGGTGAGTTTTGAGTGAAATCCATTCGTTAGAACTACGGAATACACCAACCACTCCTATAAGGAATGAACTTCCTATGAACCTGAATTGTTCAATTTCTTACCCCTATTGATCTCCGATCGAGCCCAAAACTTGGGCATCATCATAATATGGTGGGAGGAGTCATTTGGTGAGTTTTGAGTGAAATCCAATCGCTACAACTACGGAATACAAAAGCCACTCCTATAAGGAACGAACTGCCTTCGAACCTGAATTGTCCAATTTCTTAACCCTATTGATTTCCGATCGAGCCCAAAACTTGGGCATCACCATAATGTGGTGGGAGGAGTCATTTGATGAGTTTTGAGTGAAATCCAATCGCTAGAACTATGCAATACTCTAACCACTCCAATAAGGAACGAACTGCCTTCGAACCTGAATTGTCCAAATTCTTAACCCTATTGATTTCCGATCGAGCACAAAACTTGGGCACCACCATAATGTGGTGGGAGGAGTCATTTGGGGAGTTTTGAGTGAAATCCAATCGCTAGAACTATGCAATACTCTAACCACTCCAATACGAAACGAACTTCCTTCGAACCTGAATTGTCCAATTTCTTAACCCTATTGATTTCCGATCGAGCCCAAAACTTGGGCATCATCATAATATGGTGGGAGGTGTAATTTGGTGCGTTTTGAGTGAAATCCAATCGCTAGAACTACGGAATACACCAACCACTAATATAAGGAAAGAACTGCCTTTGAACCTGAATTGTCCAATTTCTTACCCCAATTCATTTCCGATCGAGCCCAAAACTTGGGCATCATTATAATACGGTGGGAGAAGTCATTTGGTGAGTTTTGAGTAAAATCCAATCGCAAGAACTACGGAATACACCAAACAGTCCTATAAAGAACGAACTGCCTTTGAACCTGAATTGTCCAATTTCTTACCCCTATTGATTTCCGATCGAGCCCAAAACTTGGGCAACATTATAATATGGTGGGAGGAGTCATTTGGGGCGTTTTCAGTGAAATCCAATTGCTAGAACTACGGAATACACCAACCACTCCTATAAGGAACGAACTGCCTTTGAACCTGAATTGTCCAATTTCTTACCCCTATTGATTTCCGATCGAGCCCAAAACTTGGGCATCATTACAATACGGTGGGAGGAGTCATTTGGTGAGTTTTGAGTGAAATCCAATCGCAAGAACTACGGAATACACCAGCCACTCCTATAAGGAACGAACTTCCTACGAACCTGAATTGGCCAATTTCTTACCCCTATTGATTTCCGATCGAGCCCAAAACTTGGGCATCTTCATAATATGGTGGGAGGGGTTTTTTGGTCAGTTTTGAGTGAAATCCTATCGCTAGAACTGCGGAATACACCAACCACTCGTATAAGGAATGAACTGCCTTCGAACCTGAATTGTCCAATTTCTTACCCCTATTGATTTCCGATCGAGCCCCAAACTTGGGAATCATCATAATTTGGTGGGAGGGGTTCTTTGGTGAGTTTTGAGTGAAATCCAATCGCTAGAACTACGGAATACCCCAACCACTCCTATAAGGAACGAACTGCCTTTGATCCTAAATTGTCCAATTTCTTACCCCTAATGATTTCCGATTGAGCCAAAAACTTGGGCATCATCTTAATATGGTGGGAGGAGTCATTTGCTGAGTTTTGAGTGAAATCCAATCGCTAGAACTATGGAATACACCAACCACTCCTATAAGGAACGAACTGCCTTTGAACCTGAATTGTCCAATTTCTTACCCCTATTGATTTCCGATCGAGCCCAAAACCTGGGCATCATTACAATACGGTGGGAGGAGTCATTTGGTGAGTTTTGAGTGAAATCCAATCGCTAGAACTACGGAATACACCAACCACTCCTATAAGGAACGAACTGCCTTTGAACCTGAATTGTCCAATTTCTTACCCCTATTGATTTCCGATCGAGCCCAAAACTTGGGCATCATCATAATATTGTGGGAGGGGTTTTTTGGTGAGTTTTGAGTGATATCCAATTGCTAGAACAACGGAATACACCAACCACTCCTATATGGAACGAACTGCCTTTGAACCTGAATTGTCCAATTTCTTACCCCTATATATTTCAGATCGAGCCCAAAACTTGGGCAACATCGTAATATGGTGGGAGGAGTCATT